>QVNZ01003646.1:0-63072 GCA_014825645.1 Pseudomyrmex dendroicus
CACCTTTTCTATTCGACAATTCTGGCCGTTTCTCTTGCACTATCTTGCGCAATTTGTCGAGCTGAGCGCAGTAATTCTTCGAATCTATTCGCAGCCGAGCGTGACACCTTCGCCGCGGAGAATCTCTCACGCACCTGAGAATTTCTCGTGCAGACACACCGGTTAACTTGTGTTTTTTTTTCTCTCTCTCTCTCTCTCTCTCCTCCCCCGATTGTTATAGCATATTCTCATGCATGCGCGCATCGTGTCGAAGAGGTAGACGTTCTATTGTTAGAACCGCGCGATTTTCGTTATCGTCGCACGTATATAAATATTCACTCGCGTTGAAAAGATAAAATAAAAGCTCCAGATTTGAACTGAGATATCGAAGTACGTCGATCAAAAAATCGATTTTCAACGCGAAATTAAAAGAGAACTTAAAAAGGAACTTGTGCGAATACATGCGATCGAATCACTTGCACAATTTTGGAAATTAAAATGTAAAAAAATGAATAAAATTCTAGATTTTTGGACCGATATCGAAGTGCGATTCATCGCAGATCAATATCGAGAGATAGAGATTGTTGTCGCGATCAACGCAAAGTTAAAAGTGACAAAAAGTAACGTGTCCAAACATGTACACATGTACTTGTGATCAAGTCACACACACAGTTAGGATCACAAAAAAAAAACTAAAAAAAATGTGAAATGTGAAACGAAGAAAGTTGATTGAACCAGTTGTTTGGAGAACGCACTCTCATAGTCCAAACTTTCATTCAGGGCGAAGAGACGAAAGCCCGTCAGACGCACGAACCGGATGTGTGGAATATTGTTTTGCGAATCGATCACAAGCGTCTCGCGCGTATCCAATAAGGTACTTGCCGAGAGCGATGTGAAATCGGTGGCGGGAAAAATAGGTCGGACTCGGTGTGTCGGAATTTACGGAGCGCTCGTTCTCGCGTTCCCCTTTTCTGCGCTACTCCCAGAGAGCCCCTCTCGGCGTCAAATTCGTCGATAGGTAACCGTTGGATAAACCTTAATCCAGCTCGTGGCGCGGTACCGTTGTTTTACGGTAAACAGTAGGTTACGGATAGACAGTCCGTGCAAGTGGGACAGCTGTTTATTAACCCGCGCATGTTCGACGTTCAGAAAACTCAACCAGACACACGTCGTGCCGGCCGCACAGAAACGAGAAAACAGGTTCTCTACCCGCGAGAGCGCGAGAGTCTATTTGTCTCCCTTAGCGCACGAACTGTCTGTCAAATTCAAGACTTATCATCGGCAAACGATACGATTATTATCTAATTTGCATATCGAGTTGTTGTTTTATTGAAAGAGCGGTAAACAAACTAGTTGCGCAGCGGTTGCATCGCGCCGCGAATGTTTTTTTTTCTTCCTCTAAAAACGTTGACGTCTGTTGAAATGTTCGCCAAGGACGATCGATTCGCTTCATGAATGAAAGCGCGCATCTGATATTTACGCAACTTTCTTTCATAGCAAAACTCGCTTGCGGAATACAATACGGACTGATAAATGCCCGTTTGTGAAAGATTCTCTTTTAAAAAAGCCTTTAAAAAAGCCTGCTTCTACAAATAACTCCCGCCACGGTCCATCGCGGTTTTCTTCCACAATTTAATACGTCATGTACGACTCATTCGGTCGATGTACCGTTAAACGCCACGAATCGTCGGCCTGGCTCACGCCGCAGTTGTCGTTTCAAAAATATTTGTGACTACTTTTCTCTCTTTCTCTTCCACTTTCCTGCTTATATGATTTTCTTTGAAAATCTTCTAATGTCTCTTGTTTTCGAATACAGAATATGAAAAGCAACTAGAATGCGCGTTTGCACAATTCGAGTTTGCATCGATGTTAAATTGAAAGTAAAAGCTGTGTAACAAATAAAACTTGCGATTTTATGGCAATTTTTTAATCGAGCGAGAGGAGAAGAAAAATCTTTTCCAAAACATTTTCCGAATTTCGCCTCGGATCAGAAGGATGTGATCTATCGTGCGTAAACCGCATATGCACGCACAAGGCGGTACGCGCGTCACCTGTTTCCGCGTAATCCACTCGATCCACCACGACGACGACGACGACGACGACAAAGTTCTTCGCAAAGCGGCGAGAGAGGCGAGTCCTTTCTCTGTCTTAGGAGCGTGTCTCCCCCTCCTCAATTCTTCTGCCTCTTCTGTTCCGCCGCGTTCGTTCCAGCAAAGGATCCTACCTTGCAGTACGTGTTTATCCAGGGTATAAGACGGCAGAAGCGGACAAGTGTGGCGTAGGAAGAGAATCGCCCGTAGTGTCCAAGCCGGGCTTCGATACACATACGCGAGATATACGGCACGTATAGTAGTGCAAGGGATTGCGCGAGAAAAAAAGAAGACAAGAAAGAGAGAGAGAGAAAGAGAAAGAGAGAGACCTGGAAGGCGAGGAAGAAGAAAAGGAAGGAGTTCGCACAGAGGCGGCACACGCTCCGTAATCTTCGCCGTGGCCTGAGGTCACTACACCGGCTAGTCTGACAACAAGGTCGACCGCACAACAGTCTCAACTGCCAAACGTCCTTGATCCCTTAACAGAAGAAGGGAAGAAGAGAAAACAGAGAGAAAGAGAGAGAAAGAAAGAGGATCGGAGGCGCGAAGGAAAGATCGTAAGGGGAAAAAAGGGATAGAAACGGCGGCGTCGATTCGCGCGAGGGAATCGAACACGTCCGAAGGAGATCGTCGGACAAACGCCTTCGCCGAACGTGTTCAGCAGCATTGTCTTTTTTCTTTTTTTTTTTTGGTTGAATATTACGGATTTATTTCTCTTGTCTCTCTCGCGTCGTCGGGTGATCGTTGTGTCCAGTGGTGTCGACCGTTATCGCGCGATCACCGACAATTGATATCGCACCGACGACCGGAACCTGCGGATTAAATGACATTTTCAAGGAGCCATTTTTAAAATGTGAGTGTGACCTGCGAAAACAATTACTCGAGCCTTCAACGAGGTTTCGCTTCTTTATTTCGATCTAGTTAACGTTACACAGAGAATATATACACGCCGACGAGAAAGGAAAGACGCAAGTTAGATACGCCAGGTTTAGGATTGACATCCGCAATTTCGTCTCTTTGGAGAGCACGCTAATTGCGCATAATTGTCATCTTCCGGATTTGTATGCGCGACGGGGAAGTAAACACTCCGGGGGGGAAACAAAAAACCACTCGCTCAGATAAAACAGATGTAACAACCAGTTACAAGAAATTAAAAGGTTCGCTGACCTATCTTTCCTTTCTCGCGCTTCTTTTTTCTTTCGCGGCTTTTTTCCCATATCGCGCACGTCCTAGAACCGAACGCAACTTGTCTACGCGCGGATATCTCTCGTACGAAGAAGTGAATATTTAATTCCCGACGAATTTCCGTATCAAGACGTAACTTTCTCAAATTCAATAAACGTGATGCGTGAGAGAGAAAAAACCGGAAGCGGTTTACGAAGTTATTCCGTCAGTAATTCCGGAATACCTTTTTTTCAGAAAAAAACGGGAATTATGTTGCTGGAACGATTACGCTGGCTGTTGCCGGCACTAGTGATATTTTGGACGAATCCACAATTAGGTGCGACCGTACCGGTCCACGATGAAGAAGCACGCGCGCACGTGCCTGCGAACATTTTCGATCCTAGGTCAGTATCACGTAAATAAAACATCTTCCTTCCAATTACGACTAACAAATCGTGAATTGTGTGTACGCATACGTGTGTGTATATTGAACGTGCGTGTGAACAGAGCAGCGCTGTGTGTGTGTGTGTGTGTGTGTGTTCTTTCGCATCGAATTAACACGGGCGACGGCAGTGTCTAGATGGAAATCGCGTGGGAAAGACAAAACAGAGAGAATGCGGAAGAGAAATAACAAAGGTGCAACAATCGACTTCTTTTTCAAAACACGCGCCTTAGTTCCCGCAAGCTGTCAGACAACTGTTTCATCGCGTTCTTAATTAGCAGATTGATCGGGGAGTGAGATTATATGCGCACATTGAACCTTGCGGCTCTTATCAAATCGATTCACGCTGCCGTCGCTGTCATAATTCTTTGAACATGCGCGCATTTAGATTTTATTGTTGGAAACAAATTCACTGAGAAAAAATCTTTCCGCAAACAAACGTGAAATACTATGAAAACTAATATTGTTTTTTTCTACATAAAAAAAAAAAATTACGAATCGCTTTTGTGTGATTCGTTCTAAATCTGCGATTTTCGAGAAAAATACCGCGATTCGAACTCGCAATGATTGATATACGATGGATATATATTCTGGATGGATCTGCGTCGCGTTTACAGTGCAGCTACATCAACAATGATCCGTCAGGACTACAACAAACGCGCGCATCCTACGAACGGCAAAAACAACATGCAGTCCAGCCACAAACTGGTCGCTTCCCCGGCCGGACTTTTGCGGCCCGACAAGTTTCAGTTTTATACTTACAACGACAAGGGTGATATGATTACGCGGCAGATGACCGTTGAGGAGATTCAAGGTCTCATTGCAGCAGGTGGCGCGGATCACGTAGCGATGGACAGGCAAGAACCTCAAAAAGCCGGCGACGTTCTGACGGGCGGCAAAAAGGTCTCGTTTGACAATCTCTCGTCTTTTGTTGCTTATCTGTAAGATTTTGTGTAAATAACAGATGATAGATATAAAAACAGAAATTTAGATAATAAAAAAAAAAAAAAAAAAATTTCAAATTGGAAAATACATTTGCGTATAAAAATAACGCAATAAATAAATAAAGAGGGAAACTGATAACAAAATAAGAGAAATATTTAGAGCTTTGTAAATCTTTCTAATCGGATAACAAAGTTTTTAAGAAAAATTGCTTCTGAAGATTTACGCGATGAATAAATTTCAATAAAAACTACTCTCATGTAAAAAAACATGCAACTTTTTTGCGAAAAGAGTTAACGAGTCTTTCGCGGCTCCGAATTTAATAGATTCTACGTCGCGATTTTTAGGTCATGGATGTAGTCCAGAAAGTGCAGAACGTGTTGAAGAGCGCACTCGACAAGCCACCCAGTTTAACGGGTTCGATCCCGAAGATTCCGGAACACGCGAACGTCGAGTGGAGCAACATTCTACCGTCCATCCTGTCGGGTGAAACGGACGCGATTCTCCCGGGCGGCGAATTTAATCAGCTGGCGCGAAGACCCACGACTGAAAAAACTGCCGCATTGAATGCCGGAATGAGCACGACGTCGAAAGCCCCGACGAGAAAGCCCCCGATGGTGTCGTCCGACGTTCAGAATGCGTACGGCGGTTTCGCTAATAACAACGTGCCGCAGGAAAAGAAACCGACGGAGAAACCGATGATCCCAGTTCCAGTTATCACTTTAACGGAACATAAACTGTCCACGTTGCAGTCCGCCGTTACCGAAAGCCCGATTTTCCAAATGCTCAGTGTGATTCCGGTCGAGACCGCCGAAAGTGATCACAAGCAGACTGTCTCTTCAGCGACTGGCCCCGCAAGCTCCGCTACAACAACAACAACAACAACAATTACTACTTCTACTGAGCGCAGTCAAACTGAACATTTCGTGGAGGTGACTTTGACGGAAGTGCCCGAAGCGACGACACTCCCGCAGTTGACGAGTTCAGATACGCAACCTGTGAGTGTGTATAATATCACGAAAAACATTACGAATCTCAACGACACGGTGGATGAAGCAATGACAGTTCCATTAGTCTATCATTCGATTATCACACCGAGTGTATCATCATCGACGGAATTGATACCCGACATGCAGAAGATTGTCACGTTTGACGTATCTTCCAGCGATGAGGCAATCACGAGTGTGACCGACGACATTTCGTCTTCGAGCGCCGGTTACGTTGTCACGCAGAGCAAGAACAATACGGGGCCGGCGGCGGCATATGATGAGGACTCATCATTCGTGCCGGGTGTTACGACAGAGTCTCAGGTGAGCGCAACATACGATATAGCAATTCCGCAAATTAATGCCACCACTTCGAAGCCACTACTTTCCCACGCATCCGTACCACTAAAATCTGATCACGACGAAACATCGTTGCTTGTCTTCTCCGCTTCGGGAGCCCCCGAGGTCTCGACTGCCTCGACGCAGCACGCGGCAAATCAGCTCGGTGAAAATTTCACGACTGTTACGAAAGAATCATTAAGCTCGTCGGTTACGCCGACGTACACGCCGGCGGCTCATCGCGATTCCCAACCGACCACTGAGATTCAACCACCGGCACCAGTCGAACCATTACCCACGCAATTGATCAATTCTCTGTCCAGTGTAATGAGTCAGGTCTCGGAGGTGAGACCCCCCATGTTATCGTTGCCGGCGAACGAGATGATGCCGATCGACGTGAACGTCGATTACGATGGAAGACGCAACGTCTCGGATCAAACCGCGATTGCGGACACGCAGCACGACGCGCTCACGTCTCACGATACGAACGAGGAACACATTGCCAGTACGAAAAAAACCCACACGACCGTTCCCACGGAAACTCTATTGCCGGTCGTTACCGTTCGACCGGTTGATTCCACTGTTCAACAGTCCAGTGCGATGACAGCGGATCGAGAATCGATCGCGAACGTCGGAATCTCCGAGACTTCTCCAAATGCTAAAATCACAACGACGACAGCTTCGATCGAAGCGATGAACAACGACATGGCGATTGATAATTCAGCCACAACGCCGGAGAAAGTAAGCGTCCAATCAACTATGACTACTTCGACGACTCAGAAGATTTCTGTAAAGATTCCCAATGTTTCGTCACCGGCGAGTCAAACCATCAAAACCACCGCCACTGATGTAGCTTTGGAGAAACACGCCGTCGACGAAACTACTATCGCGAAAATCTCATCCACCGCTTCAACGATACTCGATGTAGCTGAAACGACGCAACCGACAACAACCGCGGATGAATCCTCGAGTAAATCCACGCCGACTAATGAAATCTTTGAAAATACATTTGCGAGGTTGAACTTGAGCAACCCGGTGTCGGCTGTGGATCAAATACTGAACATCGCACCCTTACCGTCCAGCACTCCTTCCGTCGAACCGATCGCTTTGCCTACGCACGCGTCGAATCTCGCAGCCAGCGATTTGGCGAGTGGTCTCATCGCCGGATTTGCGACGAGCACGACCTCGCAGACGTCGTCGCAAACGTCGTCCAACAAGGAATCTAATGAGAATCAAGCAACGACGAACGCATCGACGATACGACCGACGACGAAGCTCGCGGAAGGGATCAAAAGCACCGCTCAAATGTACAAAGAGAATGTCGAAAAGAACAATGATCAAAAGGAAAGAAATGCGACGCAAACAACGCAATTGTCGATCTTAACGAACTCAGGTACGAACGACACGTTGAAGACGAAGCAGGAGTCGAATAATGACACGACAGAAGCGATTAAACTGTCGACTAGTAGCGAGAGAATCGACGATTCCACGACAGCGTCTTCATCTTCCTTACCGGACACATTCCCGATTACTACCGAGAATGCGAAGGACAACATCAAGCAGAGCACCGCGGAAGTCGTCATCGCTAGTTCCGCGAAACCTTCGACGACGAGCAATATTCAATCGTCGAATGTCAACAAGACGCTGCCGAGCGGCGAAAGTAACGATCGAAAGAAACCGGAAAACAACGAGAAAACAAAAACTACGGAGGCGCCTGTTGTAATAAGAACAGACGTGAGTCCCGAGTCGCAGTTACCTGTGAAAGTTGCGTTAATTGATCCGGCTGACGCAAACAACAACAGGCATTCGGTGAACGTTTCGAAACACGAGGAGAGCAATGCGAAAACGGAAAACCAAACGTCGGGCGAATTCCTCGTTGCAAATATCTCGTCAACGACAGAGAAAGCATCTCATTCTGCTCCAAATAATTTCAACTTCGAGTTGCACAAAAATATTAGCAGCGCTTCTAACGCTGCCGTCGCGAACAAAAACTCGTCCGATTCTTCTTCGCAAAATCTCAACATCACAGAAACTAATTTCAAAGATAATCACACGATCGCGCAGAGTAACAAGAACGACAACAGCTCTTTGTCGAGTCAAAAAGACGTAAACACTATTAAACCGATTGCTGCAGTAGTTGACTCGCAGAAGTTGTCGAGCAATGCAAGTGAGAACAAACAGGAACTCTCCAAACCGAGTTCGAGTAATAATACGAACAATTCGAATTTCGTCAATAACGTTTTAAGTCTGAATAAGAAACCTGCGCCTTCTCAAAACACGACGCGGAACACGACGACGATCGGAACGAACGTTTCCGGATCGTCGATGAAGAACGGCTTGATTAACGGACAGTTGTTGAACAAAACGGAGAACAAACCCGCGTCCTTGAAACATTCCGAGAGCCCGAAGCCGGAAGTGCCGTCGTCTACAACGCCTCCGGTTCGACAGGTGTCGAGACCTACGCTTGGCCACAAGCCTGCGGAGAAACCCGACGTCGTTTCGACGATCGACACGAACGCGGAGGACAAGTGGACGCTGATAACGCAGCAAGTCCCGCCGAAGCTCCCGAAGCCGCCGAGACCACCGTCGAGGAAACCACCACCTATCAGCCAAACGTACACGTCCAGCTCCGTAGTTGAGAACAATCATTTTCCCACGACCGAAGCGACGCAGGATCACCAGGAGTCTTCGACGCAGTCTGTTCAGTTGGACGCGTCGCAGAGCGCGAGCGGCTTGGACGTCACTGTCAGTCGCACGAGCGCTGACATCGTGAACTTCGCCAAACTGTGCAACGAGCTGGCGTTCAACTTCTGGGTGGCCACCAACAAGGGTCTGAGCACCGCGCGATCGCTGGCGCTGTCGCCGTTCGGGATGACCAGTTTGCTGGCGATGATCTTCCTGGGCGCCCGCGGACCGACGTCCGATCAGATGAACGAGGTACTCGGCCTGGACGACGTGGCCACGTTCAATCCGCATTTGGTGTTCCAGAATATCACCGACACCGTGAGCCTGGCGAGGGGTCAGGGTATCGCAAACGCCGCCTTTGTTCGCGAGTTGTTCGCCGACAAGATGAAAGTTCGAAAGCTCATGCCTTTCTACAAGGAGCAGGCGCAGCAGTTTTACGAAGGTCTTGTGACTGAGGTGAACTTCGCCACTATCAGCGATCTCGTGCGCAGGCGAACGAATCTGCTTATCAGGAAGCAGACCGGCGGTAGAATCAAGGACTTCGTCAAGACAAGCACGATTCCGCTCAGGTCGCCGCTGGCCGCGCTCTCCGCCAACGTGTTTCAGACCGACTGCAACAGCAGTCTGACCAGTTCCGTCGGCAGGGACGGCGAGCTGTACTTCGCGGTCTCGCCGGCGGTCAGACAGAGAAAACTCGTACCCGTCCCGGCTACTACTTGGCGATCGGGTGTTCTGGCCGGCTACGAGCCCAGTATCGACGCCACCGCGATCGCCCTCGGCGGTAGCGACAAGTTGGTCTCGACCATCTTCGTCTTGCCGGGTCAGCAAGGTCACACCGCACCCGGCGACACCCTGGATCGTCTCGAACAGCGTCTCGTACGAAGCGCCTTTCGCGACGGCACTTGGAACAAGTTGCTCAAAGTCCTGATCCCGAGGAACAGTCTGGAGCTGCAAGTGCCGAAGTTCAGTCACAGATCCATTATCAACGTCACCGCCGCCTTGAAGAGAATGGGCCTGGACGAGCTCTTCTCGGGCAACGCCGATTTCAAGGGTATCAACGGCATAGGTCATCGACTTTACTTGGCCGATGTGTTACAAGTAAGTAAACTTGCGCTTATGTACGCGATAAGTTTCCCTAAGAAAAGATATTTATTTGTATTAACATACAAAGATGTGTTTTTCGGGTTTGAATACAGTATCAGGTTGCTCTTTAAACCCTGATGAAGTGAGCTGAAATGTTCACGAAACGTCGGTATAAAAATGACACTAACGCGGTTCTGTAGTTTTTGCGAATATACTAATCGTAAATTTCGCTCGCAGATGAACCTGTTCAGTACCTGCGGGGACGAGAATGTTCTTAACGGTCGGCATCACGTAGAAACGTACCCCGCAACCCCGTTGAGAAGAAACGTTAGGCGACGCATGGAAGTCATCGACGATCCCGTTAACATTTCCGAGGAGGATGCGTACAGCGACGTGTCGTCGATCGAGGATTTCTACAGGGAGGAAAGACAGACTTCCGGATCGGAAAAACCGAAATTAAAACTCGACAGGCCTTTCTTGTACTTCGTTCGGCACAATCCCTCCGGCATAATACTTCACATGGGACGTTTCAATCCTCGACTACTGTCCTGAACGAACACACGTACACACACACATATATTTCTCATTAAATGCCATTAACCCGATCCCGTTCCATTTTCTCGTTCGATACTTCACAATCACGGATTCTTCTGTTTTACGAGAAAAGCAAGCCGATACGATTTGCTCAAACAACGTTCTTTCTATCGATTCGCTCACTGTATTTCGAACAGTGAAGGTAGAATGTACTCGATTTTCCTGTCTAGGAAATTTGTAAACAATTTTCCGATTAGAATTACGTAATTGTAGCTTTCTCGCTCGTGTTTTCGCTTAGAGATAAGAAAATTAGCGCGATATCTTCCGCACGATATATATCGCACGTTCCGTAATATATGCAAAAAAAACGAATTCATCTCGACATGGATATCGTGTGTGTTACTTTTATATTATATTTAAGAAAATGATTAAAGGATGATCAAAATAATAGACTGAAAAGAGAAAGGAAAGATGTGTGGTTACGCGAAAAAGAAACGATCTTAATCGCGGTCCAAATAGATCGTTTATTTCTTTTTTTTGTTTTTTTTTTGTTTTTTGCGAAGTGGAAATATAACGACTGCGATGCGCGACCGCGCCAGCAAACTCGACGAGTTCTTATCAAACGTCAATAAATCTATTTGGACCCTGATTGACATTACGCAATCTTTTAACACGGTTGTGATATAACTGAGCGTTGAATCTTTTTGTGTGCGTAGAGAGAGAGAGAGACAAAGAAAGAGAGAATAAATCCGTTAGAACATGCGGCTCAGTCCGCACACATGTATGAAAAAATGGTCAAAATCCGGTATGTGTGTATGTGTTTTAATTTGCAAATATAAGTATGTGTACAATTCCGATATACAGCATCTACGGTAAACAAAAATAGGTAGATATTGTGTGCGGAATTTATGTGAAAAGAGACAGGGTAGAGGCTTACAAAGACAATTATTGTCACCAAAAAACAAGCGAGACTTCACCTCTTCTGAATTCCTTTAGTCGCTAGTTATCACACACTTCCTCCAGCACTCGCTGCCATGTACATTAACAACACACTATCTTGCTTATATCTTCATTCATTATCTGTCTTAGATTAATGTGAGATTCGGCAGCTTCAAGTGTTTCGCGTAAAATATTTATTTCGCAAAAACATGGCGCTTAAAATATTCAAACGCGTTGAAATGTATCCTGTTTTTCGAGTTGCGCTCACGAGCGACGAGAAACAGAATCAAGGTGTTATCAGTATCTCCTTAGATATTTACCGTTTCTATTCACTCCATTGTGTGTATGTGTGCGTGTGTGCGAATCTCGACAAATTTGTAATGCTCTTCCCCTTCCCTCCTCCCTCTTTATGCTCTCGCAATATGCTCGCGCGAATTCATGTACGAGGTACTTGCAGTTTTCGATTTCGAATTATCTGTAATCATCTATGAAAGGGGAAACGTTTTGTCGACCATTGTAACACACCTCGGCAGTTTCGCTAATGTTTTTTTTCGAGAGGAATACACTCGAGAAAAAACTCCGAGTCGCAATCGAAGACCTTGGATCTCCCAATCAGTAGTCTTCGCACTATCTCCGAGCTATGGGATATTTATTTTTTTTTTCATTATTCTCATTCTGTATATAATTTCTGACATCAATAATCTGTTTAAAAACAAAACACATAGATCTATACAATTTCTAACGTTTACACACACAAGCTACAATAATCATTAACGTTTTAATGAAAATAATAATCTTTAACGAAACATATTACTGCACGCACGATGATTTAATCTCAGAATTTGTTAGCTTTAACCTGGCGCACTTTCTGATTTATCTACCACTTTATCTACCATGTGGTTTATCTTACCACCTTTGTAAAAGCGCAATAAAATCACTTTAATAAACGAAAACGCGCAACTTTGTTCAATAATAATAACTTGAATAAAGCGCTTCCCGATTTCCCTGTGCATTCTTGCAAGCTAGACACGGCGATTGCAATTCTTCCCCTCCCCTCCCCCTCTCACAAACTAATCGCACGCATCATTGTTTTATCTGCTTACAACATGCGTGTGTCATTGGCAGGTGATAAATAGCGCCGTTGGTGGGGATCTTTGTTCGTTTATCTTGCAGTTGACGTAAAGTCTCGTCGCTATAAAGGTGGAAGCCATTTCGTTCTCATTAGTATGTAACGTTGGTGTGAATGATCAAAATCTATACGAAATCTAAAATTATATCATGTACGTTTCCGTTCTGTGCGAGAACTAATTTTTGAACAAGGTAATTATCAAGCGTAGCATTTGCGTAATATTTATTTGCGTGACTGTAATAGTAGACCACGTGACAAGTATTTTTACTTTTCATCACGAAGAGACAGCGAAAATTCAACGTTATTGTTCCAGTATCAATACAAATCTGACATAATCAATTCGCTCGTTTCGTGCACTGATTTATTACATTTTTTCAGTACTTGCTTCTTTGCCGACCGAGCGGTGTTTCACAGTAATAACACGCAGATAGCAAAAAAGTGTTTTAAATGCAATGCCACGCAAACTTGACATTTTAAATAACTCGATTTGAATTTTTTACTGATGTATCTTGCCTTGGAATAAAGTAAGGTCAGAATGGAAACGTAGTGGCTAAACAATGGGTTGACGCGAATTGGTGATGTTACGTGTATCGGTAGTTGCATCCTAGAAATACGTAGATTATTGTTTATAAATAACTATATAATAAATTGTGAATTAATTAGTTGTCTGCGCAGAGAGGAAGTTTTGTTGGACTGTCACATCCAGGATGTGTTCTGAACTAGAAGTAACGGTGTGCTTTCTGTTCTTTTTCAAAGTACGTACTCTGCTAATAATTTTAATACTCGTATTCTTGTAATTATCAATTGATACGATGTTTTTTATCGCGATGAAATAATTATCGGTATTTGCTCGCTCACTATCGAATAATTCATTTAACGAAGATCTCGATAAAGTCAAGGACAGGTTAAATATTTCAAATGTACGTTTCGTCTTAGTTTGACTGGATCGGTGTTGTAACGGCTAGTGAGCCATTAATGTCCGTGCGCCATTCCTCAAACGTTTTGTCTTGAGTCAACTTGAATGTACAACACAAGAAATATGTCCGTAATGCCGACTGTTCAGGAAACGGGTTCGTCCAATCGCGCGATCATCATCTTCATAACCGCGTGGCTGATCACCTTTACGATAGCTCTGTCAATAATGCAATGGGAGCATATGTGGATCGTTCTGGTGGTGTTAACCATTATCTTTCTATTTGCATGTATATATCACGCCTGCAAAGTAAAAAAAATTTATGAAGAAAGACTTGCGCGCGAGCATCAAAGAAGAGCGAGAATTCGAACAGTCTCGGGCCTAACAGATTACGGAGAGGTTAGTTCTATACTTAGGCAACAATTTATTATCAAAAGATCGTTAATAAAATCGTTAATGTAAAATCGTTCGTTAATCGATTGTTAATGTAAAATCAGACAAAATAGTTAAAAATTGAAGTTTTATATATAAATATACAATTTACATATTTATACACATGTAAAGTTTGTAAATTAATTTTCTGATTTTATTAAGAACTTTAAATAATTTTTTTGTATTTGTAGCTAATAAAAAAAAAAACAAAAAAAAACAAAGATAATATTCCCACAGAGAGATAGAATTTATAAAATTACTTATCTCTTACTTATAAATTATTATAAGATAATATGTTATCTCGACTTTATCCTATCGATTGTATTGATATTCACTTGTCATTTTTTACAGACCGATTATAGGACTCAGCCAAATACAGACTTACCGCCGTCCTACGCGTCCGTGGTATCTGCACGAGAACCGCCAACGTCACGTCACGTGGCAATAACTATCGATCGATCGGGTGAGGAAAAAGTTGAAGAGCCGCCATCGTATTCGCTCGTAATTGCTTCTACGAACTTGCAAGACCAAAACGCGACAGTCTCAAACGAATCAAACGTGTTGTTATCTTCTGCGTCCACGAAAAAGGAAGGCGTTACTGATGGTACTGCTACTTCCGATGTTCGTATGAAAAACGGCTGATATATTGCTCAGGGAACATATGCGTGTCTGAAAAATAAAAACGTTCTCCAAACATGTCTCATTCGAAGAAGAAATGAGACATCTTTTAGATTTTATTAAGAGACGTCCAGTTTTATTTAATTGGACTGGGAGGAGGGGGTAATACATATTTTATACAGACCATTTTCTATCGCATATTTTTCAAACTGCAGCAATAATGTGAATATTTAACGGCTACTACACATATTACACAGCAATACAATAAAGTTATATTACAAAATATATATTTTTATATATAAAAGTACCTAATGTATAAACGTCTACAACACAAATATAATAAAATATAACAATGTAAAATGCAGCGAATATTCTCTTCGTTGCATTTGTTTTGGCTTTTAATCCGATAATGTTTCAGCACCGATCTAGGAAGCAATAACATTTTTTAATTAGCAGGATGAAGCTTTTCGCTCAGAGTGGGCATGAGTTTCTTCAACTTCGCGACGTCGTGGCTGAAGCCCCACATGATGCATCGCGTGTGTTCCGTGGTAGGTAAACCTCGAAATTCGGCGTCAGTGTCGAACCACTGAATGTGCTTCTCTTTTATGTGATTCACCAACTCGCGTAGTTGCTCGTTCCGTCTTATGTCCCACGTGACAGCCGAATCCGAGACTCGAACGGATCTAAGTTTTTTGTAGTCGCCGTTTGCCTCTTCGTAGACTCTGCAAAGTCGCAAAGAAACAAAAAGAAATATACAATCTTAAATTTATCTTCGTCATACGTTCTTTTATCGACTAAAGACTCACTTGAGAAAACCATTGTCCTCGAGATCGTATCTTTCGGCCAATGGCTTAAACGCTCGCACAATATCGATCGGCAGATAATTAAAGTTTTCTTTCGATCGACCGTTCACATTGTAGTCCGTGATCCAATTCTCAAAGATCTCCACGGCTTCCTTCATATTATCGATCTTCTGCTGATCCTTCGTGCACGATATCACTCTTTCGGCTCGTTTCATCAGGCCGCTGATCGTGTGAAACTGAGTCACGTCTCTACTCGCCAGAGACTTGATACTCTGCAAGGCCTTTTCTCTGTTCTTAAAGCCCAATGCGCTTTCCACTTTCTGTTCGTTTTCCTCATTTTCCGGTGAGCGCTTCGCCTGCTTCTTTTCCGGCTCGCTGTCGCTATCGCTGTCGCTCGATGATGTACTATCGCGGCCTCTCTTGCTGCCTCTTCGTTCCTCCTCGACGTCCATCTCGTCATCCTCCTCGCCAAATTTTTCGCGCGCTTGACTCGCGAGTTTCTTCAATTTCGTGGGATCGGGACTGTACGCGAGCACGATGCACTGCGTGTGCTCCTTCGTCGGTAATCCTCGAAAATCGCCCACGTCTGTCTCGTACCATTGGATGTGCTCTTCTTTAATCTTGCTGATGATCTTTTTCAAGCGCCTGTTTCTCTCGATGTCCCACGTGACGTCTCCGTTGGTCACTTTCGCGGTGCGCAGTTCCTTGTAGTCGCCTTTCTCATTTTTGTACACCCTTGAACAAACGAAAATCGATATTAGTATCGGACGCGCCTCGAATCCTCGATGTTGAAAAAGACGCGAACGTTCTATATATTCTTACTTGAAAAACTCGTCGTCCCACACGTCGTACTTCTTCGCGAGGCTGCGATAAGCCTTGATAGTTTCGATCGGCAGATACGCCAGGTTCTCCTTTCCCCGATTGTTCTCTTTGTAGTCCGTCAGCCAGTCTTCAAATATTTTCAGCGCGTCCCGCAGATTCGCCAATTTTTCTTCGTTCCGCGTGATTTGCAACGTTCTTTTCGCACGACTGACGAAACTCGTGATTACGTGATATTGATAACTGATGTCACGACCGTCTAGAGACTTCAGCGTGTCTAACGCTTTTTGCTTGTCCTTAAAACCCATTCCTCCCTCCTCCTGTTGTTCCGTTGATCTTGTCTTCATCATTTTTCGTCTGTTTAAAAAAAAAAAATTACCGCAAACTTGCAAAATCAACAATCTCCAATTTCCAATTATTATATTCTATGTGCATTTGATGTCTAGTCTGCATCGTTACATTTTCCAATTTTTTGATGTATATATAAAATATATTTACAATGTCAGACTTCTCATGTAGAAAAATATTCGTAACAAACATTGTCCCGAGATACTGCCGTATATGTTCAATTTTTCGTCAATTTCCAAAATTACACGAGAATGGAGTTTGCCGGTAATGCAATCACATCCCTCGCATACGCGTAATTCAATAATCACGCGAGTAATTTTGAAATCAATAACGCATTATTACGCGCGTTTAGTTGTTAATCGCTCGATCGCTTCCGGTTGTCACTGCGTGAATTCAATTCGAGAACGATGTGGAAATGATAAATTGCGCGTTCAATCATCGCACAAAGTTAGTTGCAGGAAAGTTGATAATATTGCGTACGGAGCAATCAATTCGAAACGGCAAAGCTCTGATTACGATTAAAAGAAAATACTGCTCGGAAGCGTTGTGGAGGTTGTCTAATGAGAAAACAAAGTGCATACGTGCAATTTTATCTTTGACGTAGATCGCTGATCAAGGAGGCTACGCACGTAGAGAGAAACACACTTATCGACTAGACAATGAGTTAATCGTTATATTTGACAGCTGTTGTGCTTAAACGGAACATTCTCTTGGCGCGCTGTATAATTCTTTAAACGTGTAGCTATTATTAAAATTTTGAAAAGAAACAAAACTTTTGTTTCCAAAAAACGAAAATTTTGTTTTTTGATGTTTAACAACGTTGTCCCTTCGATTGTTAAACTCTTAAAATACATATAATCTCTATTTTTTTTATTAATAAAATGCTGCAATAACAAAAAACGCAGATAAAGTAAAAAACAAACACTTACCAATTTATCTAGAGAACTTCGCTGCTAACTATGTTGGCACAGCAATATCTTAATTATGCACTTATCACTCCAATGCTCGCGTTATCACTCCCGCACGACTCCCGGATATTGTTGCTTCCACTTGTGAAACGTGTCGCTTAATTTTTTTACAACGCGGAGCGCATTTCAGGACCGACAAGCCGGCTTGAGTCACCGGATTATACTTGTCGGTGTAACTTTGACGCGCGCTAAGGAAGGACGAACGTGAGTGAGGGAAAGCAAGAGACCGATATAAACACGGTCGATTCATATAATGTCAGAGCCCGAAATACACGCGCGATCACACTCTTGCGTCATATATCGCGGAGTCCGTGAAAAGGATGATCCAGTCTGCAAATTATTTGTTTGACTTTTTGGAATTGTGAATTTTCTTATTTTTCTATCTGCGGACTTGCGTGTTATTTGTACGCTCCACTCTCTTTTATATGGGTAATGTTGTCTCCGATTAACAGAGCGAGACTTTCGGTAAACAACAAATCACGTTTTGTATCGCGTGTAACATTTAATTCTTATAAATGTTCCTTTCTATATAAATTTATGCTTCATGAATTATATACATGTACTAATAGAAGTTGAGCAGTAAATAAGACTCGTAATTGATATTTTTGAATATAATTGTACTATTTTCATAAAGAGATTTATTTAATATATATATATTTGCTATGTATATATATATATATTTATAAAATAAATTACAACCGCGAGATAAAACTATGCTAGACACGCGCGCACGCATTAATGATCGGAGATAATTCGACGCGAATTGTGGGAGAGAGATTCGTGAAACAAAATTTTATTAACCCATCTCTGAACGATAATTCGGTGCGCAAAAATAAGTACTATAAGTATAAGTATACTATATTTACAAGATAAAAATCCAGAAGATTTTTTTTCTTTGGAATCACGATTCTCTTTAATCGCTGCTATTAATTATCGCGGATCGCGTCAGACTGACAGGATATTTTTTTCCTTCGAGAATATATTATGCAAATAACAAACTTTTCATCACATTCCGTTTAACAAACGCAGCTTCCGACACCCAGACACGTGTACGGCGCTTGTTCGATTTTGGAGCTCGTCGTCGTGTTGTCCAGTAACGACGAGGATTGCGTGGACGCCGATGTAGCCGGTAATTGCGATCTCTGCACGCTCTCGTAGGATATCGACGAGACGTCCCGGTCTCTGCCGGTATTCTCCGTTTCCTGGGTATGGTACGAGTCTCTCGGCGGTGGTTCTTGCACCTTCGAATCGAGAGCCGGCTCGTGCGACGACAATCGACTATAGTTCAAAAAGGTGTCCGTGTAGCTTGGAGGCGGATGGTGATGATGATGATTGCTACCGTATTGGGAATAGTGGGAATGGTATCTGCTCGGTGGTGTTTTGAAACTTTCGTTAGCGCCGAGGTATTGATGCAAATGATGAAGACTGGAAGGACTGTACACTATAAAACAAAAAAAATGACGTTTCCAGGTTGTGCATCTCGAAATAACACGGTGATCTGAAGATCATTTTTTAATACACGAAGCAATCAATGTTGGCGAAGACTAACCTGCGGCGGTATTCGAGTACATGGCAAAAACCGCGTCGCTATACCCAGTGGCCGAATGTTTCATCAAATCGGGGACTTCGTTGCCGCCCGTTCCTTTCCCGGACACCGCGTGATTTCGCACCATACTACTTGAAACCTCTCCGGTAATGCCCGAAGCCGCGCCGGTACCGTACGCCATGTTGAAGAGCGCGTCCGGATCGCAGACGAACTTGTACACATACCGCTCGCCGGCGACCTTTTGCATTATGCCTTTCTCGTAGTAATATCTCAACGAACGACTCAACTTGTCGTAATTCATAGCCGGTCTGTTCTTTTGAACGCCCCATCTGCGCGCCACCTGCAAATGAACAGAAAACTTATGTTTATTAGATATAATTTGCGAAAGAGGTTTTTAATCAACAAACCTCTTCCGGTTCGATCAGCTTGAACTCCATTCCCCGGCCGGTCCACGCGATGCAAGGAGCGTTCGCAGGATCATCGAGCAGCGCTACTAGGAATTGCCACAACTGCAAGGACCCGCGTCGTTGTTGCTGATAGCCGACAGCAACGTCGCTCCAAGCTGACATGCCGGTCGCCGACGATGGCCTTTTGCTGATGTGATCTGAATTCCAAGTTGAAATAGGCGAGCCCTTTTTCTGATAACAGCCGTTCTGCCTGTCCCAAGAAGAATTTCGAGGATCGAGCTGCGTGCCAAGTTCCGTCCAAGTCGGCGTGACGCTCCGTTTCGCATAAGCCTCGGAATTCCAATTTTCTTGTCGCGGCAGGAAAGCCTCGGAGGAAAAGCTCGACTGCCATTGATGAGATGTCGAGGAAGAAGCGCTGGCCGGACGGCTGGAGGGCGGCGAGGATCCTCTAGGATGATCCCTCGTTACGTTTCCATACTGTTGTTGCCGTTGTTGATAGAGCAAATTGCTTGCTGCAAGAAAATTAAATTTCTTTCCTTCTTTGCTCCTCAGGATCCACTTTATAACCCACTGTGAAACATTTAAATTAAAAACTTGTATAATATTGTCTAATAAAAATTTTTTCGTTTGTGACGTTACACGCGCAACGCCTGATTTCTTTTTTTTTAACGAGACGCACTGTCTTACGATACTGCGTAGATTTATTAAATTCTGAAGAAATGCAATTTTCCGCAAGGAATAAATTTATGCCATAACAAAAAGAGTACAAAGATATTCTTAAAAAATTCTTCATTTCTGTGCGCGTAAGTCTGGAAGGTGTCACAGTTGCATTTTCGCAGAAAAATGTCGGTTTTATCCATCGGGCGTTTTACCGCACGATAGAGAGAAAAGCGAAAGAGAACGAAGAGAAGGATGGTAGAAAGAAGAAAAAAATCCTTGAGAGGACAAAAAGCGCGTTCCGTATTACCGATTGCACTCACGCGCCGGGCCGGTTGAAGCGCTCTCGTCACACAAATATCAGCAGGAAATTGGTGGATATTCAAAGCCCACCGGGGGCTGGCGAGCCCGCCCGCGGATAGTACGCGATGCGATGGTTGCCCCCCTGAAATATCGAAAGCCGAGAGCTCGCGCGATATGTATATTAATCGAGCCGCGTTCGTCTCTCTCTCTCTCTCTCTCTTTCTCGAGCCGTAATCCGGTTACGCTCCAAGTCGCGTACGGGGAATATTGAAAAATTGAAGAAGCCACCGCGCAGCGCGCTACATACATACGCGTCGATGTGTACGTGCATATGCGTCGGGGATTTGGCTGCGCCCCGATAAATGTTGCGCCGCTGATGATGCGACGTCCTGATGCATCCGAGAAAGAGAAAATAAAGAGAAAGAAAAACGAGCGTTATCGGAAGCGCCGAAATTCGAGGAAGCGCGACTCTTTCCGGCGCGGCCGATGCAGCGCAGAGCATGATGACGAACGATTTGCCAAGATTCTCTTCGAGAAAACAAGAGCACGCGAGATTGAGAGTTGTGTGTGTGTCAGCGAAAAAAAGAAACAATATTAAATGCATATGCGATGACTGTCAAAATATTTGTCGAGTTTATTCCCTCGAAAATCGGGAGAGAAAGAATTGCGAGACGCAGAGTTCCTTCCAAAGAGTTGCTACAGATTAATGTGTCAAGTCAACGCGTTGTTTAGCGACGAGATACTTTTTTTTGCAAACTCGAATATTTTATGTCACATTCCAAAACTAAAGTTTGTTCAGAAGAACAATCTCGATAGTTAACTGTTATTATTTGTATCTCGTTTCGCGCTTCACCTGGCCGCGTTTCAATGAACGTAGTTCGTCGGATTCTCGGACGAGAAATCGGAAGGGAGCTTGAAAGCTTCGGACCAATCTGGCACACACTCTCTCTCTCTCTCTCTCTGTCTCTCTCGGAGAGAACGGCGCAGGGACGGGAGTGGCGAAAGGGGTTGACCTCGGCCTGCGAGCGAGCGCGCGGGCCAGAGGCTTTGCGGGTGGTTTTAGATTAAAATTAATCGCGAGCTGATGAAACCGGTGGCGATGTACCACCACCGAGGGTGGTACGGGAGAAGGGTTGTGAATTCTGGACTGGACGCAGAGGGCGGCGGCGGAACACACGGGTCGCGGCGGGGTGGGCTTGTCTACGGAAAAGAGGATGGCTTCCACTCTCGTCCACTCTCAGACGAGGAGAGAGACTCGCGTTGTGCCGCTCTGGTTCTTCCTCTCTTTTCGTGTGTCCTCTTTCTCTCTCTCTCTCTCTCTCTATTTCTCTCTCTCTCTCTCTCTCTATCTCTATCTCTCGCTTTTTCTCCTCTCTTTTGCTTCGCTAATCCCCGCATTCCGGCATAGTGCTCCGTTAATAATGCAGACTCTATTTTCCACCTGACGAACGGCGAAACCTGATGAGCCCGCGTCTTGTCCTTTCCCGTGCGAACAGGAAACTTTTTTTTTTTGTTTTTTTTTTGTTTTTTGTTTTTTACACTCGCTGTCGCGCGTGTATTTTTTCGTCGCCGAAATGTGTGACACAAACGCGAATCGAAGATTGCATAGATATCTAAACGCGAATTGCGGTTCTCGGCAACAGTTTTTTCGCGCGCCAATGTAACAAAACACACGGATGAGCGACTCCGCTGGCCAACAGAATAGACCATCGGCGTTCTGTGTAATCCGCGTAATCCTCTGCTCGTATTAATTAGTGGAACTGTGGAACCAATCGGTATCCATTAACTGGTTATTACTATTCCGCTCGTCACGTATCACTCTCTGTTTCTCTCTCTCTCTCTCTCTCTCTCTCTCTCTCTCTCTCTGAATTGTTTGTTTCTCTCTTCTAAACGAGATAATTTCACCGAGTTTTTTTTTTATTTTCGAGTGTGTATTTCCGCCATTAAAATATTTTTTTACACAACAAAACCTCCAAATCATCTTCAACTCGTGCTCTTGCCGATGTACATATTCGCTTTTCAGAATAAAAGGATATCAAACTGTTCAGCGAATACTGGACGAGGAAAAACACGATTTTTCCCTTTCAAAAACTACTATCGGATGATCGTAAGTAGATTGCGGGATATCGATACGCGGGGAGGCGCAATAGGGAATGTATCCTATTATTAACCTAAACTACGTGTAAATAATTAAAACGGCTTAATGGTAGGGAGTATTACGCGAAGAGGAGAGCATGAGCATAATCCCAGGTGACTTGGTAGTCGGCGGGTAGGTATAGTATCGCGTATACAGTGTCGAGCCGTGGATACAGCGTAACCGAGTTCCTAAAGGATTCGGCGTGTATATACGCGTGCCCCGTGTGCGTGAATAAAGGAAGACTAATCGGTCTGATTACAAAGCATGAGCTTGCAACCCCTCGCGCTGACTCGATATCTTTTGCGGAGATCGGGGCGGAGGGGGACGGGAGAGGTACAGCGCGTGTCCTCGCCTTTGCTTCGCCAGTCTATTAGATAATGAGCATCGATTGAAAAGAGGTCATTGTAATTGTTAAAATATTGCTCGCGACGATCTGTGGATTATTATATTTGTTCTTGTGAAGAAAAATTTTCGTACAGTTGACGCGAAGAAGGTTAATTATTAATCTCGCAAATGAAAATCTCTCTTTTGCGCGCTAAAGTATGAATCACGTGTATACAAGAGCTTTTGACTTATGTTTTTCCCTGGGGATTTAGTCTCGCGTTCTTTCGGTAGCTTTTGTTGAAATCTACAAGACGCTCGCCATTGCTTTCGACTTAAAAGCATCGTTTAATTATTCAATTACGCATGCTCCGTCACGCATGAGCAAGTCCAGCGCGCATTAGTCGACGAGTCTCTCTCTTCAGCGAACACGGGAAATGTTTTTTTTTTTTTTTTTTTTTTTTTTTTTTTTTTTTTTTTTTTTTCCTTCTCTTCCGCGTTGGAGATATCGTTGAATAAACATGATAAAATATATATCGTCAAATATATTATGTGTAAACAAATTACACTTTGCATTTATTAATTTTTGCTTTGCAGATTTTGATATTTTTTTTTTCTATTGATGCACAACGTATCATTATTTGCAAATACTTGCGTATAAATATCCGTTGCGCTGATTTATTTGTCATTGGAAATGTGTTTGTTGTTTCATAAACAGCTCGACGATCACGGCGAGTTGATACGAGCGATAACAATTAAGAACGGCGCGGACTGACTATTATCCTAGATGTAACTACGAGACCCTCAAAGGGCTAATCGGAAGTCGACTCGATTAATGGACAAGCGGTACCCTCTCCTCGGTTATTTATGGATTCCATGGGGGGTGAAACGGCGCCACGTGGATCCTTTTTGTGCGGAGATTTGTCATGGCGTGGATTTTTTCGAATGGAAATAGAAGTCACGGCGTTTTATCTCTAGATCGCAAAATCTATATCGGACGCAATTAAATGTATCTCCCCTCCCCTTTATTCCGACGAATAAACGTTGCTTTCTCTTACCGTTCTGCGTGTCCTGAGACGTTGCGGATGATATGTTCGTAACGGGAAGCGGCTCCACGTAGCTTCGATCCGCCGGTTCCTCCTTCACGGCGACGTCCTTCGACGTGCTTTTACTCGGCGCGTTTATCTTGCGATCTCTACGAATAACACGCAAGATTTCATAAATTTGCGCAAGAGATTCGCTCAAATTGATTTCATGTAACGTAAAGTTGTTTTTTTTTACGCAAACTCAGTCTCATGCGCTTTAAATCGCATTTTATATTTTTTAATCTTGTAAATAAAAATTCGACTTCTGCTAGATTGATTTTTTCCCTCTCTCGAACTTACCCAAAGCAACGTTCCGAGCTGAGTTCGAGAAAATCACCGTTTTGAGCGACGGAAGATTGATACTGGGGATGGTAATTACCGCTGTCGCCATTTCTCGTGCAATTGCTCGACTCTTGTTTCACATTCGCATCTGAAGAAAAAGCGAAAACAATTATACGTAAGTCACGAGTCATTGATTTCTTTTGTGCCTACATACTGTTTTTTTGTTTTGTTTTTCATTATAATGTTAATGCTCGGAGATTTCGTGAATGACTTTTACGACTGTTTCTTTGCGAGGTCTCCCTTTGCCGCATATCGTTAGCGTTTTATCGAGTGCATGTACGCGCGCGCACATCGTTTTCTTCGAGCGATTCATAGCCGAAAAGAACGGCGGAGCGCCACAGGACATAAGGGCGCGTGTCGTACCGGAAGTGAAGACGCATCGCTGCAACGACACGTGAGAGGGAAGGTGGGGTCTAATGGGGTGCCGACGATTTCGCGAGGGCGAGGGCTGCGCCCCCGATAAATCAAACAAACTCTCTTCGGAGCCCGTGGGAAGCGTAAGTCACAAGCCTCCGGCAATAATTGTATTTGTAAACATTGGAGAAGTTTACTGATAGGAAGAAGCGTCCGAACAACGCGCCGCGCCATCGTAGATTGGATTATCCTTGGCATATCGCGTCGCGTTCGCGAGATCCCATACAACAATTACTTTCGACAACTCATGTATACCTTGTGTGTATGTATAGATCGGAAAAAAAAAAATGTAGAAATCGTGAAGACATAAATTCGCGTGTATTTTTATCTTTGAAACACACAACGCGTTTGTAATTAAAACATATGTAAAATAAACATATGTGTGTATAAAAAGATTTTACATATATTTAGACGCTTGTCTAAACATTCGAGAATATTAATTTTCATGACAAACACACATCTATATCCGCATTTTCCTCGATGTAATGTTATACTATTGTTATCCTTTTCGACAAACTTTCCCTCATGAAGTCTAAATAAAGATGTCGACATATTGCGCGTATATGTATGTGTATACATATATACTCTGATGATTTTTTATTTTTTAATATAAAAACTAACTCTGTGCGTGGATATATACAGGGGCATATATCATTTTAAATACGTCGCGAGAGAGTTACGTATATGATATATTACAGAGAAGATACGCGGCCTGGGAATCGCGTGCGTTTGTAGTGTGCATATAGACATTAGCTGTTCACCCCCCCGGTTTCCCCCCTCACCCCCGATTCCCTCTGGGTGTTTGCCCGTTCGACGATACGTTTGTTCAACGCTGTTTCCACGCTGAATTACACGTATCGTATGTACGTCGCGAATTTTGCGCGCGGAATAATGTAAACCGCGCGATAATTTATCGCGTAATAATACCTCTCCGTCGAAGAGAAGTCAGATACACGCGGCGCGTATCTCATTTCTCCCTCGTTCCCGGATCCGTCCTCTCGAATCGTCGCGGAAACGACAAAGTGGCGGAGTATATCGATAGCCGATGTTAATAAGCGCAGCGCGCGGTATTAACGGAAGTAAGAAAAACAAGAAGCGAAGAGCTGCAAAAGCGCGCTGCGCTTGCCGGCTTAATATAAAGTGCTTACTCGCGTAATCCGATATCGATGATCGCCGCAACGAGCGGAGACGACCCGTGTTGATTCTTTCCTCTCTACCGTCTCTGTATACTACTACGCTAAAAAGAATTCTGCCCCGCGGGCGACTTCTCGCTGATTTTTAATAAAGAATATCGACGAGATATTGCGCGGCTCTCCGCACACCCCCTCCTACGCGGCTGTACAAAACCGAGAGATTCGCGCGAGATAATGTAGCGCGTGAGAAATATATGATTTTTTTTACGAATAAAATTAATTTCGCAATTAATATCGTCTCCGTGTCCGCACGCGGGTGCAAAAACATCGTATCGCCGCACCGGCAGGAAAACCGCAGCGCGCGTGTAAAGTGTCGACGACTAATTAAATATGCACGTGCGGTGTATATGTGTGTAACGTGTTATTAATTGATTTGTCAATGACGGAAGTTGCACGTTAAATCGTTAATAAACGGTTGTACGATATCATTTTTTGTTGTTATTCTCAATTACCCTTTTTTTTTTTTTTTGTCTTGCTCTCATGTCGCTTCTGTGCGAGTGAAAATTTCATTTCGGCTTTTAGCTCTCGCGACTCGATTTGCTTTATTTTCGATCGCTGGCGCGACGGTCTCGTCGAAGAAGATACGATGAAGATTCGTTTCTCTCGTGAAGAGTCGGAGAGATCTTCTCAGACAACACGGTAACCGTAGGGGAAGGAGGAGGAGGAGGAGAAGGGGGGAAAGGTAACAGATTTTCCAAACCAATTTCGAGACCGAGCCGAACCGACGCGCGCGCGCGAAACACTTCCGCGCGCGCTATATACACGATTTCGTGGTGATTTCAGCGGAGATTGACATCCTCTCACAATCCAGTTCTGCGGATTCCAATCCCGGATTTATTTATCCAGCTTGAATTATCAGACGTCGAGAATATCGACACGCGATTATAACAACGCGATATATTTTCCCACCGCGACTCTATAATTAGATGTATAGTTTAAATAATACAACTCGTTAAAAAAAAAAAAATTATACTCACTCGACATCTGATGAAACTCGGGCACGTACTGTTCGCTGTCTTCGGTCTCGGAGCTGCTACCTGCACAGAAAAAAAGAAACAAATTTATATTGAATGTTTAATTCACGTACATTTTTGTTTTCCGCAATGACTTTTGCATCGCAAACGACGAAAAACTACATCAGCAAAAATTTTTCATTCAAGTTTCTAATAAGAACGCCTCTATTTTCTCGCCTCACGATAAAATCACCCTCCTGATCGTTACATTACGCGTCCATCGCGTATTACATCACACAGTTGGGTAAGATAATTAAAATTAATGTTCCGAACGAATACGTGGCTGCACGTAATTATCTTCGCTGCCGGCTTAGGGATAATTTTGTTACTACATCTCTAAATTCTAAAATTCAATAGCGTGTGTGTATGCGTGTGTATGATGAAACCTCTTAATAACGTTCTGATTTTTAATCAATATTAAGCTCACCGCCGTTATTACTTTTATGCAATACATCTGTTACTCCGATAAAACCGATAAAGATCTTATCAAACAACACAATTAAATAAATACTCAACGGTCTTGCAGTTCATATAGTATCTTACGTTGACGTACCTATTAATTCTTATGTAAAGACCTTTGAAAAAAATTGTTTTTAATTAAAAAATTATCGGAAATATTATTTTTGTCGCGAATAACTTTTAAAAAACAATAAAAAAAAGAAAAAAAAATACGCCCGAACAGGGACTCGAACCCTGGACCCTCAGATTAAAAGTCTGATGCTCTACCGACTGAGCTATCCGGGCGAGTACGAGTGTCCTCCTCTTAAGCACGTACACAGGTGTAACTTGTATAAACGTGGACAATAATTACGTTATTATTATTGCAAACGATCGAATTCTATTGCTAGACGCAATAAGAATGAGGTTAAAAGTCGAACACTCACCATCTTGCAACCAAGATTCTTGCCGATAGCCTTGCGGCATGTACAATTCGCTTCCTGCAATCAAAGTTGATTATTTTTTTTTGTTTTTTTGTTTTTTTTTTTTTTGAAAATAACGCGAATTAATACAGACGCGCACATTGATTTGCGAGGAAAAGTAAACAGCAAACAGGATGAAATACAAATACATTTATTTGTATATCCTGCGCACCGAGTAATATTTGCCAGAAATTGACAGAACGCGCGATGAGCTTCCGATTTTATTAATTATTGATGTGTGCACGCTTATTCAATACGTTCGATGTAAAAAATATATTTCTTCGTGATTTAATATACGATTGATAAAAGAAAGAAAAAAGCGATTTTAATAACAAAAAAACAAACTATTCGGATCGATGACCCGAAACGAGCGATCAGCGAAATAATCTCCGAGAGAGGATAAAAGAAAACGACACCCGAGCAGTGCGAGTGAATCAGAAGCAAAAACAAACCCTTGAGCGTGAATGGCCACATAAGAATGCCGTCGTGGAAAACTGGGGTGGCGCGTTTAATGGGTCTCCAGGATTCGCCATGGGTAGCCACTCGGCGGTAACCTCGTTTTGTTCCGTGGCAGAATCTAGTCTGACGCGAATCGAATCTACTTATACTACAGCTCATTGCTTACGTATAACAAATGTATTCCGCGAGAACATTCAAAGGGAATTCACAATCGAGAGAGAGAGAGAGAGATACATTTGTGTATACGATAATAGAATTAAATTTGTGCACTGTTTTGCAACGTACTTACGATTAATTATTTATAATAAAAAAAAATCACAGTTGTTGCTAAATGCAACACGAGAAACGCGACACGAGATCGATTGCACGTGAAAGAGAAGCCAGATTTAATACTCTTAATTTTTTCGTTCTTAATAATTACACTTTAGCGCGTGTTCCTTCTCGCGTTCATTTTCGAAAGAGACGAGATCGTCACAATGCCGCGCCGCACCAGCTGCACGATGTAAAAAGACGAACGAGACGGGGAGCAAAGCGGTATTTTCGTCGCGGAGTTTCAATATTTCTGAATCGTCGTCGAAAAGTGGATCGAGCCGGTGTGGAAAAGAGAGAGAAAAAGAAAGAGAAAAAGAAAGAGAGAGAGGGAAGAGGACGTAACACGATTATGATAGAGAAATTGCGGCATTATAGGCAGTGATTGAGTTAGGCGGAGGCGGTCCATCCCGAGTGAGCGGCGCCTTCGCACCGTGGCATGCCAATGCTGGATATAAAGTGTCAATCACTGCAGCCAGACGCCAGTGGGGTAGTTCAGCGACTCTCTCCCCGAGACAAGGGTACCGTCGAGAGACGACGGGAGGGTTCCGCTGCGAAGACATCCCAGGGGAGTCTTTGCGGTGATAACACGTCACTTATTGAATTTCGTATCGGGGAATTGGCGCCGCATTTCTGGGTCAAGGCTAAGACGCTCGTCCGGAACACAGGAAGCTCTATCATCGCACAGAAAAGATAAGAATTAACTCGTCGTGTTTCTGATGGATGTTGATGACGGTTTACTGCGACTTGATTTACATCTATTATTATCATTTATATTTTTATATTTATATTTTTTTAAAATTCTGAAAATCTTGTGTCTTTTAAAGACAAAAACTAATTGAATTAATGAACAATTCCGGCATCCTATTATAAACATCACAAATTACAATGTGTATATTTCCAGCGCCCGGAGATTTCTCTTTGAGCGATTCTCCCAGCGACCTGAGCAGGCAGTCGGGATACATTTTCGGGTCAAGTAATTGGACAAGTACTTGGAGCAGATTGTTCTCTCGGGTGACGTCTCTCACGACGACGACGCAACCGTGTCTCTGTCGCCACGACCTTTGGAAAATAATGTCGTCGTTGATGCGACTATATAAAGATATCGACTCGACTGCCTGCGAGTGACAGGCTCTCTTCGGGGGGTATAGCTCAGCCTCCTGTCTCACCCTCTTCCTCAGTCGCCGGGCGCGCTTCGTTTCGGGGTACACGTCCCCGCACGTGTTTCCTAAACGTGCCCTTTCCCTGTATATATGTGTCTGTGTGTGCGTGCGTCGCACGTTCCACGCTCGCGACGATCTACACATCGACTTCAACACGATGTATCGAAGGCATCGCCCGATGGAAACGCGACGTCTCCGAGAGCCGCGACGCGGTATCAAAGAGCTTCAAAGCTCGAGAGCGACAGGGGGAATCGAAGAATCGACCGGTCTCTTGCCCCGCGTCACTCACCTTTTCCCTTGATTACATCCCAGCAAGCTCGTTAAGACATAAAGTAGTTTAAGGATATACTTTTTTCATGAAAAAAAAAGAACAAACGACACGGGCGTAAGAAGTGTTTGATCCGAACTCGCTTGCGTTGCGCTTTCTTTCGTAATGCGATACTTAATTAAAAACTACGGCGCTGTCGCGCGCAATTGAAATTTCGAATTAAAAAACTTTGCTCACCCGTGTGCAGTTTTTCATTGCTCGTAGCTTGAGATACCGGATAGCTGCCGGGACAATATTCCCCGGTGACTGTCTGAAGCGGCTCGGGCAGTCTACCAAATCCGGGCTGGAACATGACAAAGAGACAAATAACGAATTAGTATAAGAGATACGAAAGAATATCGATAAATATCGAATGTCGTTTCTGGAGAGAAATACGATTATTAGTCCGAGATAACGCGAATTATTCGACACACCGGGATTTTTTTTTTCGAAAGCAAATCGCGCAATATCGGGTCTCACGAAAGAGAGAAAGAATGCAATTAATTTCAGAAAGTGATTGTGAGGCTCGAAGCCTCTCAATATAGGAGCGAAAGACACAGTGAGAAATAGAGGGAGAAGGGTGAGGGAGGCGGCAAGGAAGACATCCGGTGAACGATTGGACGGTTTCCTCCTTGCGGGGCAATCTAGTGGTAAACTCAGTTACCGGTTTTGGGAATTTCGATAACGTGGATGTTGCCTTTGACTCCGTGAAATCTGACCGAAGGCTGTGTGGCAGGGCGAACTGCGCTCGCAATATGTTTTGCGTATTGCAAAAAAAAAAGATAAAATATGTGTATTTACAGAAATTGATTTTCAATTAAAAATTATGTTATAAAAAAACAACTGTCGTAAAATAAACTGAACCATTCTCTATTTCTACGAACATGGACGTTCTTGATAGAAAATTTATTGATAACGAGCATCCGGCGGAGAGAGTCACGCTGCTCAAAGTTCCATTATTTGTACGTAATTTCTTCTCGAGATTTTCCTTTGATCGCAATTAATCGTCGTCCGCAATTAGCCGTCGCGATGACACGGCACCGTAATCCGCGCGCAAGCCCGCCGCGCGCGCTTGAACATAAATTTTAATTACATTCACTAATATCGCCTTAAATGTTTAATGCGCTTGTCAATCAGCTATGTGTATTTATAAAAAAATTACATATTTACACGGACACAAAAAAAAAAAAAAACAGAATTTGCAGAATGCAAAGAACAGTTTTCAATATTTCGCGAACATGTTCTGCAATCGCATTAACTTGATTAAAATTAAATTGTCAAAATAAATAAAACCATGTCTCGATTATTAACAAACATATTCTAGCGCTTCCGATATTTTTCAAAAGTTTTATATTTATTTAAATGATTGTTTTACGCGAACCCACTAAATCCTAGATGGGAGGAAACGTTTTTTTTTTATCGAACAGGGATTTAACAACAAACTGGTCAGGTAATGATGCGTAAGCGAGCAGCGCAAACACACGGAAATGCGTGTGCCATTTAACATCTCGGCCCGACGGCGACGTGACCTTTCTCAGCGGATGTCGTTTTAGATGAATGCACGTGGAGCAGCATTCGACACGCGAGTTCGTATACACGCGCGCGTTTGTACATCTCTCGTGAAAACGAGATACCCACGATGAGTCGAAGGGAACGCCCCACCGTTCGCAACGGGGGTTGCAGAGCAGCCCCCCTCCAATTCACGTTCTTCACCCTCTTGGTAATTGTGCACTTCGGTTCGGTTTATAATAAAGTCATCGAGAGCGGAGACGACACGTGATCGTGAAATTACGTTCCTTCCGCGACCCGTCCGACGGATCGCGGAAAGCACGACTTTAGATGCAAGATATATTAGTACAAGAGAATATTGTACAAAAAAAAACCAAATGCTCAAAATTAACAAAATTTGTTGAACAAATGGTTTAACTACTTTGCAATCAAGAGAAAATATCGACCAATTTTATCAATAATTGCAAATTTTTTTAGTTATAACTAACAACTAAGTTTGAAATATTAAAATCAGAATAAATTTCCTGGAATGTAGTTTTTTTCAATTAATTAAAATTTTAAATATAATTTGAAGTTCCAAATTAATAAAGAATTTATTATTTCAAGATTCTTCGTCAATTTAGTTTGTTATATTATAAGCTATACTTGTACGTGAAAGTATATTATTTATGTAAACACTTTAACTTTACTTTACCTATATATATATATATATATTATTTGAGCAATAAAAAGATAAAAGGCGACGGAGCTCCCGCTGCTAATTATGTGTCGAAAACGGCAAGAACAATCAATTTAATCAATTACAGACAAGAAGCTTTCGTTACTTCGACAAGAAAGTTTTTCTGCCACATCTTTCTTGCCCTTAGCGAGATGCGAAGACAATGACAGCGGCGAACACTAGAAAGTGAACAATGCCCGGCGAGAGGGACAATATGAGAGATCTTCAGATTAAAGCGCGCGTCACACTGACGAGGTTTATCACCTAATTGCTTCCTTTTATACATCGCCAAAGTCTCACTAAGAAGATCAAAACGTTTATATATTTGGTGACTTCTGAATTTCGATAGTTCAATATGATAATAGCTTGTAACAAACGGAAAGTAAACATTAAATAAAAGTTAACAAAAATAAAATTACTAAATACATAATAATGATGTAACAATAATAATTATAGATAATTGTATAAATATACGTAGTGGCACTATATCGACTAAAAAAAAAAAAAAAGTCGGTCAAATCGCACAGGTATCATTTCGTGATCCAGCACACGCCCCGTAATCGAAAGAGTCGCCCCTAATCATGGGAAACTCGAGTGGTGACATATGCTATCTCGCGCCGGCAGTCAGTTAAACAGCACCGTTTTAGAACCAACAAACATAAATCAAGTGTTTTCCTCGCGAGTCTCTCTCTCTCTCTCTCTCTATCTCTCTCATTCTTTCTGCCGAATCATCCCCTCTCGCATATCGTACACGTCCATTGACCACCCGCGGATTCCGCGTGTCGTGTTGTCACGGTGGTGGCACGCCACGCACGAAGGCACGCGGGGAGAAAATAACGGCGACAATTACGTGTTTAGAGGACACAGAAGGGGTGGTACCCGTGGGACGAGCCGGCGGAGCGTGGAGGCGCGTGCCGTGACAATTCGCCACCCGACCGAGCGATCATCTCTTGAGTGGTCGCATTGTACACACACACGATGACCCGGACCTCGAATGCCACCCCCGATGAAGACTCGATTGTGTCGGCGCTCGACTCTCTCCCGTGAAAGTCGGACACGGATGTCCGGATCAAACGGGACGCGCGGCAGCGTTTAATGGTCTTAAACACTTTTGTAATAGACGATATACTGATGCTTACGGTCAAAGTTAATACGAGAGAAGTATTAATCAAATGCGCAAAGCAAAGTATCGAATATATGTTACCCAAATTATTTATTCTAAATTCAGATAAGAGTATAATCTCGCGAGTACGTTTAAGTCGATTAACTGTCAAGTTTTAATTTAGAAAGTTAATTTTTTATTTAAGAAAATATTAACTACTTTTCTTAGAATAAGAAAAATCGAAAAGTAAACTTGGCGAGATGTAAAAGATCTTCGTGGATAGAAAAAATATATATATAACTTCTCAATAAAAATATCTTGTTAAAAGATAAATTTTCTCAGCTACTCACTAAGCCCGTCAATTCCGTCGTCGTCGCAGCGGGTACCTCTTGATCGGCAAGATTCATCATAACTTGGCGATTCCCGTTGGGTTCTTTTTGATCTGTTCCGTACTAGAAACTAATTGTCACTGACAACTCCACTTAGGATTCGATTCGAGAAAAGTACTATCGAATTGGCGCGCGGGGGCTGTGTCTCCGACGTTGGTGTACGCCCCTAAACGTGACGTAGACTTCAGTCCTGCGCGTATTTCGCCTCCTTTCCGACCACTGCAAACGGGTGCTGGGCGGAGTCTGGGATTCATTGGTAACACATGCTCGCAATACGATAGGGATGATGCTGCACCACCGACTTCTGTACGAGAGAAAGAGAGATAGAGAAAGAGTGAAGGCGAGAGAAAGAGAGAAAGCGAGCTCTCTAAACCTTCTTCTCAATATCGAGTTCCGTAAATTCTCTCGGTTCGATCGCCATTAAGATATTCGTACTCACTTGTGTGAGATGAGTTTATTTAAAATATAATAAAGTCTCAAGTCAGTCTAAAGTAAGTGTGTGCATATATGTTTCAGCATTTCGCCGACTGTGATAAAGTGATAAGAAAATTACAATTGTATTCTATATAAAATATGTAAACATTTCCTATTTTAAAAACCCGTTAATTTCTGAAATTATTAATTATTATGCATAATTACACTCACGCCAAACATAACGTCCGTCAGACGTCTAATGAGTGTCCATAACCCCATGTGACGTCTAATGAACATCTAATGAAAGATTTAGATTGTTCTGTATAAGTATTCTTCACAGTTTGTCTCAAAAACTAAAAAATTGCAAATACACACGTCTAACAACAACGAAAGAAAAGAGATATATATATAAAGAAAACTTTTATATAATTTTCAATTTATCTCTTTGTGAAATCAAGAAAAAATATTCCAAATGATATAAAAGTTTAAAGACAAATAATATCATTGTATATTGACAAGTGGGTTTTAAACATTTGTAAACAACTATTCATATTTCATTATATTACTGTTATATAAAAGAAAATAATTAAAACATAGTTGTCACTCACCAAATTTTTCGGAGGCTGGAAAACACGTTTAACCTTTTTGTTTTATTTTAGAATAGAATGGTCGATATAAGGTTTGATATTTGTTTATCAACAGACGCAACCGCTTTATACGTCAGCTGATAAGTACAAGAATACAAACTGTTTACCGAGATGTCGCCACTGGAAAGATACAAACTGACGCGTGCGCAACAAAAATTCGCACAGTTTGCAGAATACGTGTGCAGGATACTTGTGATTTATCGTAGTTTGTATGCTGATCATTTGCTATCTTATATTATTAGCATCATAGTGACAACGAAATTTCATGGAACATGAATTTAAATTACAATACATTAAATGTTTAATCTGATACACGTGGTGACGTGGAAACGTACACATGCATTATGTTAAGGACATGTTAAAGATTCTTCCTGACAGTGTGAGAAAGTCGACGAGGAAGATTTTTGTTGTCGAGATACATTCTTCACATTTTACGAGCATTACATCATTGTAAGAGTCAACGAATTTTAAGCAACTTTTTGCAATGACTTGCAGTATATTAACCGCGATTATTTAACGATGTCATGTGCCTTGAGTATGTCTTGCAAGAAACTAATATTTCAAATTGATAAATATAGAAAATTATATGTCCCGCGCTCTATTGAAACTAGAATTGTAAAAATAATTAAGTTTCTTTGTGTAATTCTAGTTTAGGAAAAAATATACACGGACATTTGCATAAAAAAACTTCTATTATTATGACAGCAGTGAATTTTTTGTGTATGTGCACTGTTATTTTCTGTTAAATATGTATATTTTTAAACAATATCTCTGATATAATGTTTGTGCTTATCGTCTGTATACAAGTGTATTAAAAGTTCCTATAACTTTGTAAATTTTTTGTCATCTGTTATCAAATTGCAGGTTAACTCTAAAATATTACTTTGCAATTAACTGTATAACATAATTTGGTATAGAAATGTACTTTGAAATAATGTTATAAAAGTGGTTTTGACTTACAGCAAAAAAATTTCAAACTTTGAATGTGTAAGATATATATGCAAATCCTAAGAGTTCTTTTAAGGTTAGGATAACCTAATTTTTTAAATCGTATTTGTGTCAAAACAGTCTAGAAACAAGGCTAAAAGACATTTTAAATAAAACTTCTCTGTAATATTTATTTCTTTTATATATATGTCAAACACCAATATTTAATTTCCTCAATATTTTATTTAAAATTAGAAATGTTGTAATGTTACATTTTCTGAGAAGTGTTATATTTTCTATTTTGTGCAAATAATTGTATATGTTTACAGGTTTCTCTAATTTCGAGCATTAATGCTCATAATATATCGATGAGATATGCGGCATCAGGTTAGATCAAATCCTCTGCGAATCTCTATAGTTGATTCATCTGTTACTGTGCGATATAATACTTGTGTTTATCCGCAAAATGTCTGCGGTAGAGGCAACACCGTTTATTCGCACTATCGAGTGGGATATGATGGACAAGACCAAATTCTTTCCACTCAGCATGCTGTCCTCATTCTCAGTCAGATGTTGCCTATATCCTCTGACAGTGATCAAAACTCGTCTTCAAGTACAAAGACAAAATCACATGTACAATGGTACGTATGTGTAATTGAACGTCTCTAAATTGATTTCTAAATGATTGATATTTTTGATAACAATTGTGTAATAAAAATATATATAATCACTTAAACATTATCCTTTTTATGTTACAGGTATGATAGACGCATGTAGAAAAATTTACAAAGTGGAAGGTGTGTCTGGTCTTTACAGAGGTTTTTGGATAAGTTCCATTCAAATTGTTTCTGGAGTGTTTTACGTATCAACATACGAGGGTGTACGTCACTTGCTCAGTGATACATCTCTTGGACGTGTTGACTCGAAAGTCAAAGCACTAATAGCTGGTGGCGCGGCAAGTTTAGTCGGACAAACGATAGTTGTTCCTTTTGACGTTCTAAGTCAGCATCTAATGGTTCTTGGTATCCACAGCACTAAGCATGGAAGAGTACATGTGGATAAAGTGAGTAATTTTCACTATACGGTTTTTTGTTTTTCAGCCTCTGCAACTTGTTTGAAATATCTGAAGGTATCAAATGTTTTCAGATGGGAATGAATCCTTTAGGTCTGACCCTTGAACCCGGAAAAACTCGCGCACAAATCTCCGCCGACATAATAAAGCTGATTTATCAGAGAGATGGTTATCGAGGTTTTTATCGAGGTTACGTGGCGTCTTTGTGCGCGTATGTACCTAACAGCGCTCTTTGGTGGGGACTATACACCGTTTATCAAGGTAGTTGCACCTTGTGTTTTGTTACTAAGTCGAGATGCGGATAAAACCATATTATATTCCTTATATCTTTCCTCAACAGACGAGCTTATAAAACTACTTCCGGGATGGTTCTCTCACTTGGGTATACAAGCGATAGCGGGCACATTGGGAGGTTTTACAACTACGATTATCACAAATCCTTTGGACATTGTGAGAGCGAGATTGCAGGTGCAGCGGTTGGACAGTATGCTAAGTGCGTTCAGAATACTATGGATCGAGGAAGGACTGCACATGTTCACCAAGGGACTCTCGGCAAGACTCGTACAATCCGCTTGCTTCAGTTTCTCGATAATTTTAGGGTACGAAACTATTAAGCGAGTGAGCATAACTGAAGAATACAAAAGTTACATCCGATGGTGAGCTCAAAAAAAAAAGAGTTACTATTACGATTAATTTAGCGCGAATATACAATAGTTCTTTTTATATGATCGCGACACACAGTGCCGTGTTTCCACATATTGTATTTTTCACGCACCAAAGAACAACTTGCCACAATTATAAAAAAAAAATAAATAAATAAATAAAAAGAATATTCTATAACAAGAGAAAAAAACAGTTACAATTTTTCATAAAATCATTTTTCTCGGCGATGCCATTAGGTTTATATAGATCGACAAGTTACCTTTTATTATTGTACACACGAATAAAGTAGCAACAATTAAGTAACAACAATTGTACAGTTGGCCATCTTACCTCATTACCGAAACTCGCGCATCACAACGTTGACATGTCGCGTAATCTTATAGATTTTGTACAATTGTATATACATACATATAGATCATGATAGTTCTCCTGAATAATTTACATGTGGCAACTATAGACGCGAGTGAGTATTCGAGTAAAATGTAATAATAATAATGCGCATTTTTTGTATTTCTAGCCACATGTCACATGGAGTACAAACTTCGTAACATGTGTTAGATATGTTACTGTGATACAAAATATACACGCCCTATTCGTAATTTGAAGAATGTCCATGAATGTCCACGATAGACGCGTTTGTTCGTTGACGACAATGTTTTAATTAAATGCGATCCTAGTCAAATGTGGGCATATGTATATATAATATAATATTGGCCATCTTAAAAATACGAATAGAGCTTGAATCTGAATTAAGCGGATATGTAGTTCGAAAACAACTTGTAAACATACTATATGTCGGTGAAACAACGTCGGTAGAAAGTTATTGTTTAAGTAGGATACACACACTCAAGAGTATTTAATATAATCCCAATATTGTACATGTGTATACAGAGTAAAATTAAATATCCCTTGCAACAAACTCCAGGGGGAAAAACAACTAAAAATAATAAACTTTCTAGCCTGGAATTCTTTCTGTACAGATGCTTATTTCCCGTTTCAAGATATGTATGTATCGTCTTAATCTGAAGAGATCGCTTGTGCGTATAAATTACGATTAAAGTCTCCTATATGTAGCTTTTGATTGGTGCACATGTATAACTGAAATTTGCTTAATGCGTGAGCAATTTGGCGTATACACGGTTTGCAATTATGTACCTCGCGCGATATGCAAATATCGAAAGAGAGAATTAAGCGAATATTCACGGGATAGAACAAAGACCAGAACTCGCAGCGCATTCGAGTTCCTGAACGTGAACGATGCGCATTGATTGGTATGCATCGTGGAGTAGATCGATCTTGACATCTCAATGACTAGGCGCCGTATTGGCGCTGCGATTTTCTATGCTAGCGTCGTGTCTTGAAGACTACCTAGGATGCATGAATTACTCCACGGCCGAGGTGTAACGCCCGTCGGCGATTAATCGAATCCAAGCGAAACGGCCTTCGCACCAGCTGTGTACGTGTAAAAGTAATAATTTGCACAACTGCATGTGCATGTCGCTCGCAAATGGAACCGTTCACGTGAAAAGTTGTATCACGCAGCGTCATTAAATTCAAGTTTGCAAATTATTTCATCTCTAGCTACGGCTAACTCTCGTATCACAGAGTAGTTGTTATGAAATTTTTGAAAAATTGATTCCGATCGAAGTTCTTCGTTTTTTCTTTGTCGTCGCAATCATAAATCAAACAAAAAGCGAAATTATTTCGATCGGAACCGATTCTGAAAAAAAACTTACATACTACTAGCTAGCTTTGTCAAGTGATCATTGCGATCATAAAAAGTTATTTGTAATTTGTTACATATACATGCGCAAACGTATAAGAACGATACGTCAACAAGTGGTCTTGTGTTTGAATGATACAGTTTTGTCAGTGAATACGTGAAAGCATGTGAAATCGTATGGCCATCTACCGATCTGTTAACGTATTATAAACCCTACATTTTCCTTATCTACAGTGTTGTTTATTACTGAGTACATCGATCTTCGCTAGATGCTCGCACGATTATTAACTCTATTTTAATAAATTTTTGGCGAAATGTGTGCGCGGACTGTAAGAGCTTCACGCGCGTTTTTTATAACATATTTAAAAAATATTTTTACGTACTTAAAAATGTCATATTGAGTATTGAAAAATCTGAATCGCATATGTAACGATTTAAGTTTCACGCGCATGAAAATGATCACATTTAAAAAAGTCAGTAAAATTTATTGCTAATTATATTTTTAGAAGAGCGCGAGATATTTTTCCTATATCATCGTTAATTTGCGTACTTGGAAGACGGACGAGTAATATCTCTAATTTAGCAAGCGACAAACGAGAGAAGTCTCTCGAATGTTTCTATTCGCAACGAGATCAAACATTCGCTGATCGACGGAAAGCGGAAGGAGGACATTATTCGTAGAACGCGGCGCGACGTGGCCAAACGAACATTTCGTTCTTTGACGATTCGTCGGTCTGCGTTCTAAAAAGGGCGCAGACTTTTTTTTTTTTTTTTTTTTTTTTTTTTTTTTTTCTTCGAGATTTTCAAATGACACACCGATCGCCGGGTTAAACAGAGAGATCGCTCGTGCGCTTTATGCCGTCGTAAAACCGCGGCGCCGAATATTCGGCAATTTTTCTGAAGAAAATACGCGCTTCGTAACGCGATACATGTATATATATGTTGTACCTCCCACTTAGTGTGTTTGTAAAGTATCGCCGTTTCAAAATTCTCGTTTTGCGCGGCTAATTCTCGCGCAGCTTCTCTTCTCGCGCAACGGAAGATTTACATTCGTAGGAATTTGGAAGCAAGACAAAAAAGATATGCAAGTCCTGCGTTGTTCGCCTTCCCGAGTCGTTAACCGAATTTCAGTGGTTCGGGTTTCATGTATCAGGAAGAAGGAAAATACAAAGAGAAAGAGAGAAAACGCGTTCTCTCATTACAGCGACGTTCGTCAGTCATCTCTCTCTCACGAGAGGGGCTCTTTTCCCGAAGCGACTCTCCTCTAGCGCTTCATTTTCTAAGGACCTATTCTCGCTTCTCTCTCATTATGTTCTGGTTCGCCACGGGCAAAACGAGCACGACGATACACGCACGGTATGGAAGAGAATAGCTCTCGCGCCGGAGAACGACGATCTTCCGCGCGCCAAAATGTCGCTTCACACTCACGATGTGCGCTCTTTGATATCAACGTCGTTAATCATTTTTCTCATCCAAGAATTTTCTTACTTGGAAAATTATCTAACACACAAACGTTAAATTTTTTTAAAATAAATGTCTTTCGTATAATTTAGAAGTTCTCTCGCGCCGCACGAAGACACCAACATAATATTAATCGAATATTTAATTGGTAAAGAGATTTTTTACATCAGAAGACCGAAAAAGTGTCCTTGTCGCGTCTCGTAAGGGTGACGCGATCAGCACGTGGAAAGAGACTGCGGGCGAAACCCTTCGCGATACTCTTTTTCCGAGAATTGCGACTCTTCTAAATTCAAACACGAAAGGCAGACGACGGTCGCAAGGTCCTCCACGGTCGCATCGTCTAGTACCGCCTGGTTGTGGGACATTAGCGTCGCTTCCTTTTTCCGAATGACAAAGAGGGAAGAAAAAAACATTTCTCTCGCTCGAAGAAAAACCAAGTATACGCTCGTTATAAAGAAACTACGCGCGTCCGGATGGACGGTAGTCAAAGAAAATAACGCGCGGTTTTCTTCTATCGTCTTTTTTGTCAGCGTGAAATTAATCCGATTCTTCTTTGAATAAAATTATTACACGAATTTTTAAATTTTCAATAAGAATACACGTTTGTAATTTCCGTAAGTGCGATATTTGATCAGGATCGTATTTCAAAGCAGAGTTTTAAACGTATAAATTGTATAAATCGTACACTCTCTTAGTGGCAACTATGTAAGAAAAAATAATATCAGTAACAGCTAAATGTGTGCGCTGAATGTCACATCGCGAAATTTACAACTTGTAAATTAATGCACATAATTTGAATCTAATTCTATTTATCTCGGATACGAGTTAAGCGTCGGAAATAGATTTTCGAATTTAATTCCAATTACAACGTGCATATTGTTTTACATGCTAAAAAATATTTCGCGCGTATGTGACATCCAGCGTTTGATTCTCTGCCTTACATTATTTCTTTCGTATAGTTACGCAGAGTTCATTCTGCCGAGTTCAAAAACTATCTTGCATATTACGTAATACATATATTATACGTAATAAGGTTTTTCGCCGCATATGCGAACGTATAACTGATTTTAACACGCATGCATGAAATGCCGTATATGCTCTCGCACGCACGAGAAACAAGCGGCCGATATACATATAAACGTTCTAAATCCGCGTGCCGTGTAAATCATCGCGCTCACGCACGTGCGTGCGAGGCATCGCGCTCACGTGCCACGACCAACTGCGCTTATAAGCGCACGAGAGAGCTCCGCAAGAGCTGCTGCACCATTTTATAAATCGGTTTTCACGGTTTTTCTCGCCGCGCCGTTCGAGAACGCGCACCCGCGGCGACGACGCCGCGCTTCTCCGCACTTTTCCGCGCGAGATAATGATCTCAGCGTGCGTCCGCGAGACTGCGAGCAAAGAGCCGCGGCAGAGAGCCAACAGTCATTACGCGACTGATTATTGTCATTATCGTCTGGCGACTGTCATTGTCGTCGCCACCGACGAGTCATTAATCACAATTCGATCATTAATCAAACGCGCAATCACGCATCGAGACGACGGTTTTAAACGTTAAAAAAAAAAAAAAAAAACAGCTTCCTCGACAACATTTTCTCGGAAAATCATTTTGCTGTGGAATGAAAAGAAGACTACTGTGTGCTATTAAAGTTACGGTCACGATCGTGGAATTATAATATATATAGCCCGTGTTTTGCAATCGCAAGATTGTATACTCGCGCATACATAATACACCGTGCGCGAGAGATATATCTTGTTTCGCAACTTTTCCGAGTGACGAACGATCGTCTAGGAGAAAAACGCGTAACATGTTTCGCGCTCCGATGCGAGAGATTAACCGCGAGGCGAGAGATACGCGCGATTCTTCCGACCGAGGCCGAGACTTCGAAGGAACGGCCGGGATAAAAATGGGAGGAGGGTGTTGTGCGAGCGAGGCGGCGCGTGGCCGCGGGCACGCACGTGCGTGTATATATGCATCACGATGACGATTTCGCCGCGGTTGGCGAATTTAGATCGGTAGTGTAGTTCCAACCCCGTGGCTGTCGAGGATGCCACCTCGGCAGCTCCGGGGAAGGAAGAAACGGACTCGCGCGGATTAGTTGCGCGTCTCGCTCGCCAAGCGGCTATATACGGCACTATATACTTACAACACACGCCAATGCCCTCATCCTCGAAACACGCGTGGAGAATGCGATGCGAGCCGCAGATATCCGCGAGCCGAAGTAAACGGCGTGTTAAAATTATTTTAATGCGTTACAAGAGTCGGAAACGCCGCACGAGGAGAAGAGAGTATGCAGAACTTTGCGAGAGAGAGAGTAACTTCCTCCTCCGGTTTGAGGGCCGTGTTAAATCCGAGTTAATTTGCTTTATGACAGTTTTTGCAAATGAACGAAACTCGCACCACGGCGTAATCTTATCTCTCTGACTCGCTTCTTGTTAAATTTACATATACTCTCGGAAAGTAACGGTGGGTAAATCTACAGGCGGAGGAAAGGTTTAAATCCGGCAACGCACCAAGCGGCGACTCTCTCGTATCGTTCCTCTATGGAGCTCCGCGAGTGTTTTCTTGTTGTCTCGGTCGATCTTACCCCTCCGCCTTCGTAGGCTGAAAACAGAGCGAGGGAGGAGAAAACGTGATAGTGGTGGTAGAATGAAATGGAATTCGAGTGCAGAGCAAAGCCGACCGAGAGCGAGCATTCTCTTCTCTCGCGGAGATGAAATATGACCGGTAAGAGGTGGCGTTTCTTTGACGCGAACGGCCGCTAAATCCCGAGTGGATCGCGTCTGGAAAACAGACGACAATGGCCTCTCTCTCGCCGCGCGACATAACATAATGGTACAGTCGTAAAACGCAATGGTTCAACCATCGTAGAGAGAAATAATAATAATATAACGACGGGCGTAATATCTCTTCCGCGCGATATCTCTGTTATCGTAAACGGGAGAAAAGGAAAAAAGGAATGCGGGGAAAGATCCTGTCTGCGCGAGGATCCTCAGCGCGCGACTTCGTCTATCTCTCGAACAGATCCCACGTGTAGAAACGTATAAAGGACAACAGTAGCTCCGGAAAGTAGCCGAGGAGCGGCGTAAAAGTATACATACGGGGAATTTTCATGTTACAACAAACCGTTCGCGCTTACGGGCACAGGAATCCTTTATTACGGCTATTAACTTTAATGCCACGAAGCGAGACGCGCGCTCCTGCCGCAGGAGGAGCTCCTCCCTCTGCGCGCGAGCGGTATCACGCCAACTTCTTCGTTTTCTTCTGAGGCGGCCGCGTCGTTAAGCCAGTGCGGCTGTGTCGTATTACAGCGCGACGCGAGACCTCTCGATCAGAAAGATAATGAAATCAACTTTTATTAACGCAACGTGCGTCTCGTTAAGCGAGACTTGTGCGTGTCAGCGGCGCGCGCGCGGGAATCTACCAGTCATTAAGAGAATCCTGATCCTTCTCATTTAGATAGATCGGCAGATAGAGTGTCCTTTTTCGTTGCGGCGCAAGTGAAAGAAGAGATAGCGATCGATTAAATATGTTCGACAGAGAAAAAAGCATTGATTTCTTTTTTTTTCTTGTTATTGTCGTTTGAACAAGGTTTCGTTAAAAACAACACTTAAAACTCGTATGGATGTTCGTTTTTGGATATGGACGCGACTTCTTCGTTTCTACAATTGGAGATAGAGGAAGAGAGACTTACGCGCGCGCGAGACAAATACAACGTATGCTTAATAAGAACAAAACGAAGAAAACAATAAAGCCGCAAAACAAAATGCTCGGGTTCACGGGACAACAGACGTCGCGCTAATAATGCCCGCGCACTCGTGCGCGCGCGTATTTTACGTCTCGTCGCTACGATACGCAAATAGAACCGCCCGAGGAGACGTCCAACTGTCTGGTGCACTCGCAAAAATAGGATTGTGTCGCCTCGCGCCGTGTATCGTATCCAACATTACGCGACAAAGTTGCATGGAAACGGGGTTACAAGACAAAAGTTGATTCCGCACAGGTCGCTCTTTCTTTTTTTTTTCTCTCTCTCTCTTTCTCTCCATCTCTTTCTCTCGCCGCGGTATTCTCGATTCTATCGAGAATCTACCGTTATCGATTAATAACGCATACCGATCAACGAATCTCGGTTGTGGTTCGCAAACGAGTTTCACCGGTCGATCGTACGTATTAATCTTCGCAACGACTCTAATCCCGCGATATGTTTCTTTTTCTTTTTTTTTTTTTTTTTTTATTATTACGATTGCAACAGTCAGCGTAACAAAATTACGCGGATTATTAAGTGCGTCGTAAATAATAATATCTGTATGACGCGCGCAATAATCAAAAATAATCGTGTCGCCTATGTGTGTAATCTCTTTTACATAAAACATAAGCCGGGCACGCAGCTTACGTAAGTGCCGACGTTCTCTCGCCCGGCGTTCTTCGTCTTCTTCGTAACGGCACCGCGTTCGCAGTGCGCGCATACACTTACGTACCATGCAACACGACGAAATCTCTCGGCGCGATGATTCCGCCGCGGTCGACGCGTCGCCCTTTACGAGCTGGATGGTCTTTTTGCCGTCTGTGTTTTGCTTTCGATGGCGTAAACGGCGCGCGAGGGTGGCATTTGTCCCAGACTCGCTGCCAGATCCATCGCGAATATAATCCAGAGCAGAGTCCCGGGACCGCGAGATTGACATCGACAAGCTCAAGGCTTCGCGCGTTCCTCTTTCGAAAAAAAAGAGAAAAAATACACGCACACACGCACTTGGAAGTTTATCGAACGAAGCGCCCAACTCCGTGGCGTCTGGCGGCACATGTAAATACGTGAGAACGATAAATTTCGTTAAGGACGTTGTTGTTCAACAAATAAAGAGAGACACGGATGCTTTTTTCCCGTTAATTCTTCGATATAAATCAGACGCGTTCCCCCCTTCATTATTAATGTAATAGCGCGATAACTTTTTTTAAATTGATTTACGATCTACTTGTAAATTCGGTGATTTCGAGCTATTATGTGTCTATTTTATAGCCGCCGGGACTCGACGAACGTGTCGGATCGCTCCGCGGGCGGTGGTCCCACCTCGCTTCCTTCGATGCGAATCTACGCGCGTACTTTGTTATATGACCCCTCGCCAATCGTCGCCGCGCGTCCGACGCGTTAATCTAAGCGCGGTGGATTATGGAACGGACGCGATTGCGTTATACGCACGAGGATCACGTAGAACGAGCATCGTCGTTAATACTTAAAGGGATATGCGCGTAGCCGTAGGTCACGCGGAGATGCGCTTCCTGTTTTAAAACGTCGCGTTCGCTGTTCCGTGTACTAACGAGTGTCGTCGTGTAAACCAGGAACTGTCGATCGCACATCCAACGTCGGACGCGTGACATGTAGTACAACCGATACATCGCTGTTCGCGCCTGCGGAAGTATCGGATAATGACCAGAGGGCTTCTAATTTGCGGTTTCGATTTGCGGCTAAATGTAATGTCGGCGCTAATTGTTGCAAAATATTTAATCAACCTTTTCGACGTATGTTTAATTAGAGGACAAATATAATTGTCGAATATATAATTTCACGTGTTTCGAACGCGATCCGAGCCTCGCGTCTCCGCTCGAAAATCCATCCTCGAAACAATCCCCTTAAAATAACAAGACCGATGAAAGACAGACCGTCCTCTCCAGTTTCTCCGGAGGATTCCGTTACTTCAAACGCGCGTTGTTTTGAAACCGCGAGTGATGCGCGGCGAAATGTTTCAAAGTATTTCTCTCCCTTTCTACTTCGTTTCTCCTTTCACCTCTGTGCCTTCTCCATCTCGGGTTGTACGAACGCGGGATTCGTCGGCTATTTCTGAGGCCGGTGCGTGCAATGGATGCGGCAGAATTACGCGTGTCCTCGGAAAGGTGACAGGTGCCGAGTGCTTCTATAAATTGCGATCTTGAAAGAAAAAGCGGGCGGGGAAAAGCAGAAAGGTCAGGAGAGGTAGAAAGAGAGAAAGAAGGGAGAAACCGCGAAATAATCGCTCGACTGCTATCTTTAGTCGATTTGCGGATCCTAAACTGTTTTCCTTTTGACACACGCGTGCGATTGTAAGGCGATCTTGTATATTGGCAAATATTCGATTGCAAATTCTCTTGAATACATTAAAACAAGAAACTTCACGCAAAAGTTTTTGCAAAAGTATTAATATGTTTCAATAAAATAATATCAAATATATGTATGTGTACATTAATTAAAATTTATTAAAGTATCAATTGTGTATATGATTACAGACGGAAAGTATTACAAAGATATTAATTAAGCCACGGACATAATTATACGAAAATAAAAAAATTTTCTCGCAACAAAACAAGCGGATCTCGCTCGCGGAAGTAAATCGATACTCTTTTCAAAGGGTTAAGGTTTCTGGAATACACCTCAATGAATTTTCGTTGGCACCAGGTTGGAATCGCGCAAGTATATCGATTATGAATGAGTTTCCAGGTCCATTCAGATTGAACATGACCCAGCGTCCCAAAGAGCCTTGGTCCATCCTCGGCTCGTCTAGAAGTCCGGTCATTTTCATTCTGCCCGTCTGTCAAGCCGCTGTTACGACTCCGCAATTTTGCGATTGGCAAAAAAGGGAAGACGCGACGTTAATTGATCAAGAAACGCCCGAAGTATCTGTACAATGTCAAACTTTACGACGTGTAAAGTAAAAATGAACTTATGTACCGCGTGTGATATTTTCTCAAATTTTTTTTCTCTTCTTTCTCACATACATCCGCAGTATTTTGATTCGATGTATTTTCGGCGACTTAACATACTTGCTCGTTTTACACGTTATTTCGTTAGATTCTAGTGTTTAAAACGAAAGAATAATCGATTTTCAAAGAAATGAATGAAATGAGAAACAGAGTCGTGAACGTTGAGATGTTGCGAGAACCGTTTCTCGCAACATCTTAACCGTTCGCGCAAGGTCTCGATCGCGACTTAAGAACACTACTATTTGCTCTAGTTGTTCCTGGCAGAAGAGGTGCACACGAAGATTAACATCGCACGCCGCGGATATCCAACCGTGCGTGGAGTCCACCGCATGATGGACCCCTCCGCGCTCTCGGTTCTCTCCCTTCGCTTCTCCACACTCACACGTTCGCGCGGCGGGCCCTCGCGGCGGTTCTGACGACGGTAACTATTTCCAGACGCGTTTAATTAATCTTGAACCAAAAACGTCGAGTGGGAAAATGGCGGACGAACGGTCGGTTAGGCTCGGGCACCGGCCACCTGGCAGAAATAGCCAGCCATGGAAACGGCTCCACCGACTTGACGGTTTTCTCCGAGCACGCGAGAGAGAGAGAGAGAGAGAGAGAGAAAAAGACGCAATTATAGAAAGAGGAGAGGTAGAAGAGAGAGGGAAGTAACGGAAAAATAACCGAGGTAGACTTGGCACCTGCCTGACCGCTGTCTCGTCACCGACGTTTTCGAAACTTCTTCTTCGAGACGCAAGCGTCGCCAAATTCAATCGCCGATTTTCTGATGATCGATCTATTCTCTACCTTATATTCACTTCCGTAATCTCAAAATTTCCGCATTGTCAACAAGCAATTCTCGACGATATTCGAAAAACATATTATATCATAGTATAGTCTCTCTTATTCTTATCTCTCACAAAATTAATAAAAAAATTGAAGTTCAAACATTGAAGTTCAATCAATTAATTCTGTCAAAGACCGTAACACACACACACAAGACACGCGAGGATACGTTTTCGGGTGCCGTTGATTTTTCGACGAGGTATTGGTGTAACGAGAGATCTTGTCTATCTTAATTCACCAGGTCAACGGATATCCGTACACGCAGGTTCCGAAAAGTGACCAAGAGAGAGAGAGAGAGAGAGAGAGAGCCGCCGCTAATAATAACTCGCCAATCTACGTGTCTCGCGTGTGTCCAGAGGCCGGATTTATATTCCGCGGTGCCGGAAACCGATTCCGAAATATCCCGCGCGAGACCGCGGAAGTATTAAAAGAATAATCCGGTGGTCCACTCGCGCACAAATAACCGCGCGCGCGGGATAGCATCGAAATCTCCGCCCACGAGAAACGTGTCCCGTGCCAAAAACACACGGGATCGGTTTCGTCGTCGGCGAACGACTCTGCTCGGATTTCCCGTGGAAATATATCGCGATCGGATACGCGCATTTCCGGCGCGAGAGTTCGCTCACACGTATCTTGCATAATCACAAGCGTTAAATTGATCTTCATTCAATTTCGATTTAATTGCTTCGTATAGTATAGCGCGGTAATTAAAATGAGGATAGTTAGATATCGCCATAACTTTGTTGCTGAACTACTTCGTCAGTAGAAACGAAGAATGAATCCGCAACTTCTACCGTGGTTTGACGCCGCTCCCGTTCATAATTAGTAACCTAATTTCCTGTCGAAACACGTAAACTAACGAGCGCTGACCACCGTTCTCTCGTGTCTCTCGCGAGATTTTATCGGGAAACAAATCACGTCGATTTGCTACATTGTTTCATGCGAGTTTAAATTGCCTTGGATCTCTCTTGTTAGAAGCGAGAAGTACTCGTAACGTTTGCTAAACTATCGCGCGAGCATCGCCAACGAAAAAAATAATTAATGCATATGAAAAATGAGGATGCGGCGTGTTCGTGAACATTTAATCTCGCGTGTGAGTGGCGTGCGTCCGAGATAACCGCTTCGGTTGCGGCTTACGGTGTGTGCGCGAAACGATAGGAATAAGTGATAAGAATTGCGAGCGCGCTCGAGACTTTCCGGGGGTGGTTAGCCGCTAGCCAAGTTCATTTTCGATGGAACCGACCGTCATGAAATCTCGCATCGTCTTAAAACCGTCGTCATTGTCGTACATATTTCACGCACTTAATTGCGCTAGTGGCTGCTTGCAAACTTGCGAGGGAAAATAGATTGTTTCTCAAGAAAAGAAGAGAGAGAAATACATCAGTTCTGTATCACGCGCTGTATCGCTGAGAAAATAGTAGTTTTACTTGATAAAGACACAATTTAAGCCTGTAAACCTATTTCCCTTTCCGAGTCACATAGTTGATTTAATCGAAAAGAAAGAAAATCTCTTTCGAGACATGTTAGAAAGTTTTTGTAAAAGAAGCGAAGCTTTATCAGATATTAATTATTCTAGAACAAAAATTTACGTAATATCCCATCAACTGTCCAAAGCGTATCGAAGCTATTTTAATTATGCTAAACTCCTATACCGGTTCTAATGGTATATTAATCGATCGATCAAGGAGTGATCGAGTTCGTTATGTAACTTCACATCGTGACAAAAAACGTAAACGCGCGCATCTGCCGATCACGGCGGATTGCTAAAAACAACCGTCTTCAAGAAAAATTTTCAATTTAACTCGAAAGCGCGTGTGCCAAGATGCGCGCAAGATTTTTTCAATGTCATACGCGGAAAATGCAGAATCTCAAAATGACATTAGACGTGCGAGCGACGTAGGTTAGTGTCGCATTTTTCTATGAAAATTGTTTTCTCTGTAGAAAACTGTGAGGTTAATAATTCATTAGATTACTTAATGTATTTAAATTATCAGAAAATTACGAAGAGGAAAAACGATAATATTTGCAATTTATTACATTTGTTATTTACTAGTAGCGAACGAAGATGATGGAACCGTAGTAAATGTAGGATTGAAAACTTTGACGAATGAAGAAGCTCAACCGCCTATTTTGAACGATGCGACATCTAAATTAAATCCGGAATCGGATAAAGAACATTTTGACACGAAATTACAGGACAAAAATGACGAAGATGACAAGAATGGTGAGTCTCCCGACAAATCTCCGCTTCACATTTACGTATCAACGCGCACGCACATTTTATACAATGTAAAAATATCGGTGTTGTAATCTATTAAAATCTAATATCAAAGCAAAATGATTTCAGATACGTCCGTTGGCTCGAACGATATTTGCAGAATCTGTCACATGAGCGAGAACGCTCTGATAGCGGAGAATAATTCATCGTGCGACTTGCAAAGTCGCGCGTCGTCAAACCTCGTGCATCTCGGGCCCTTAATTTCGGCTTGCAAGTGAGTTGTTTCTTTCTCAACTCTCGTGAGAGAAAAATAAGTGTGCATTATTATTCGCGGAATTATTGCGAGCAAAAATCGCGCTACAAATCAGGGGAGGAAAGTTTACTTGAGAGATAAATGATGATGTTTTCTTGCGACTTGATTACGCGACACAGGTGTCGTGGCACGGTAGGTCTGGTGCACATTGAGTGTCTCGAGAGATGGTTGACCGAGTCCGGCCGTGTGAGATGCGAGCTTTGCGGTTTCAGATACGCGACCAAGAGGGTACGACGTTACAGCCTGTTTCGAAGCGTTTTAATATGGATACAAACCGTAATGGCCAGTCGACAGGTGAGACAGATCGCGTTTAGCTCGCGTTTTGTTTTTCGCGCTTTTATTCCGTCTGAACAACCCAAGCGTTAAAGCCTATTTAGTTGATACGATTTTATTAGCATATAAGAAAAAAACATGGCGCATTTTCAAAGGTAAGCTCAAGAGATCATAAAGCAATATAAAAATAAAAACATTAAATGAACATAAATACGTGAATATTACCGATGTCACATAGTTATTAAATTAAAATTATGTTACACTGATATCAGATATCAGAGAGAGATATATTACATCTTTTTTTATATTTTATGGCACACAGAACTCGCGCGCGCGCGAACACCTTTTTCTTCTAATTAGTACTTTTAATTATTATTAATTCGCGCTGTTTTAATATGCTGTTTCCTCGTGAGAAGATGTTGCTCGACGTCGGATATCTGGCGATGACCACGCCCGTAGCCGCGTTTTCCTGCTACGTGTGCGCCCTGGCCTTGAAAATTATGCTGCAAAACGGCTTTTACGAGATACCCTGGATGATAGTCGCTATATTGCCAACCTGCTTATTGACGCTGATAGCTTATTGGCGCTGGATAATTACGTTAGGGAGGTACGTACGTCATTAAGTTTAAATCAGCTCGCGCTCGTGCGCTACGTCCGTGTGAGCTACCGTCGTGTGTGTAAAAAACGCGCGCCGTTAATGGCAAATGAGTTAATTAAGATATTACGAAGTGCGATTATGTAATTATAAAAATTCAGAGAACCGCAAAACCTGCAGTCGCGTCCACGCGGTTAATGGGCAGCTGTTAAAAAAATAGTTAAGGGAGTATCCGTGTATACAACCGATTATACAGAGTTGTAGACGAACGGAAACATTAACGTAAATAATCGCAATTAAATGCAAATGGAAAAATTGGCGCATCTTCTCGTATTACAGATTGCACGGTAATCGATGGCGACGCTATTGGAGAAACAATTTTGTGATACGCCTGATTCCCGATAACGAGAACAACACGGTCGAGCTGCGCCGGTTGAGCGACCGTTTCAACACGCAAGATGATTTCGAACAATGGAGAATCGAGGAGATCGAAGAGTTCGTGTGATTTCGGACCGCGGTCTCATTTGTGATCTGAACGCGCAACAGCGAACGTAGTTTGTAATTTGCGCGAAGACTATGTTTTCTATCTTCATTCGCGCGTCTCTTCTCGGTCGGAATCTTTATAAAACCGCGTAAATGTTTTATTGTTTTAATTGGCACTGAACACTTCAATTAATGTTCATTGACGCGTGACGATTAAGAGTTTTTGCTTCGCAGAGGTAAGTTAAAGTGGCGCGGATTGTGTCTAGTTCTGTGTGTTAAAAAATTTGCTGCTGCTATTGAAAATATATAGAAAATTTGTAGAAAATATATATAGATTTTTCACTGCAGTGAAATAATTTAAAATACAATCTCATGACTGTATAAATAAATTTTATAATGTTCATTATTTAAATTTGTACCTTTTACTTCTTTCTACGATTTTCTAATGTTTAATATAATAAATACGAATAAATTTTTAAAATCATAAATTTAAAACTACAAATGTCTCGATGTTTTTATTAAATAGTGACTCTAGTCTGTTTTTATTTTAATGATGATAATAATGATTTCTGTGCGCAATTGTATTTAAATAAGTAACGCGCATAGCTCATATAAATTGTCAAGAAAATTGTGCTTGCAATAATTACGAACCCATTTTCGCAAACATACAATATGTGTGTCAGAAAGGAAGATATTTTTATAACGTGCGAATGCGGGACAGAAGCAAATGTAGAAAAACAGGACAGTATACAAGTCGTAACAAACCTGCTCTCCTCGAGTGACCGCCGTGCTACAGAATCTTGTTGAATTTCACTTTCGTTTTATCGCGAAAGTGTGATCGCCCGCACGTGGCCCGTATTATTTATGCATGTTCTTTTTGCACGGCAAAAACATATAATACTTTAAATTCATTAATAGACACGTTCTTCGCCTCTACTCGGCGTGTCACAAGATTCTCGAAACGAAACTTCTGAGTCATCGAGAGTATGTGTCGCAGTGTGTCGTCGTGATAACGTCGTTTACGAATTTTCGTTGCAGAGCTGTGAGATACGCGTACGAAGAAAAGTATCGACATGTGTTACTGTCGATATTTAACAAGATTAAGAAATTTGAGACGCGTTTAAAGGCCGCGTCAATCTTTTTTTGTAAGAGATAAAAATAAAAACGTGTAAGTTTTAAATAAAAATATAAAAACACGCGTCAGTTCTAATAATACATCGGAAAAGATTCCGATGTATCATTAAAATCGACGATCTTTTTATGTTTGCCGTAATGAAGCAGAGGACTTCGTTAAAAATCCTTCGAGAAAGAAAAAAACGACCAGAATCACGTGTTTACCGGGTTCTTCGTGAAATATAAGCTCGATGAATATATTACATTCCGCGGTACAAATGAATGTACGACGATGTTCGACACTTATCGTAAGAAAAGTTTTCTCGCCGTGATAACGATCGACATCGATATGCGATCTGATTGAAGATTTCGGATTTTAACATTTAAATTGCCGGCGATCTTTTCGGATTTTCGCTCTCTCCGCTTGAAATCATCCGGTAACAAGCCGGCTCTTTTCCGTTCGTCGTTAAACCGAACGATTTAATTAAAGCGATCAACCGATAATCTCACATCCGCGCTTCTTTCATTGCAAAAACATATTCCGTCGCTGTGTGTGAAAATATTTTTTTTTTTTTTTTTTTTTTTTTTCGATAGTATCCTAATCGATTATCATTTATCGATGATGACTTGGTAATATGGCCGATAATGGGGTGACTATCGTAACGAGACGATTTCATTGAAGCGATTCTATACTCGAATCGATAACTTAGTCCCGTGAAAATCGAGGAAAATTGATAAAAAAGCCGCGACGTTAATTTCGCGCAATCCCGCGATCAACCTCGCATCCGATAATGAGAACCGCTGCCCACGACGAATCCCTACGACGATCTGCCTGCATGTAGTTTACATTTTAATGCGCGATAATAACCGGCATCGTCGTCCGGCGTGCGTCGCGTCGTCGCGTTGATTCATGACAGAATAATTACGCTCATCTGAGTTTAGCGCTTCTTTCGCGCCGAGTTCACGAAAGTGTTCTCGAGCACAGAAATTTCGCGTTAATTTCCACCGATGTGGGAATTAAATTAACGAGAATTACAAGTAAATTTCCTTAGTCGTGATTTATCGCAATATTTGAAAAAAAAAAAAAAAAATTCTCTAAGCAGAATTTCAATCTACGTGCGGTTTATTCGCTCTTTTTTCTTTGTTGCTGAAATCGTTGGAACTCGTGTCTGCTTAACGCGTCGAGGAAGAAATGAATCTTTTATGCGGCATCCCTACGGATACATCCGGTTTCTTCCAGATTCTATGGGGCGATGCGCGGGACCCCTGCTCGCGCTCCTAGGAAATAAATAAAAAAAAAAAAAAAAAAAAAAAAAAAAAAAAAAAAAAAAAAAATCATATTTATGCGGCGGATATTTGTCTCGTTGACAGACTTCTCTCCCACTGGTAGATTTAATGCGGACTTAACTTTTCGATCCGCGCGCGGAACAGACAGGCGGGAATTTTTTTTTCCAAATAATTAATCATAGAAGAATCCCCATCACCTGTGTCATAAATTATCGAAGAATTGCGTTTTAAAATCTTACTGTGTTTTTTTGAGAAAAATGTTTTCTCTCTCAAAAAGTTTGCGTCGATATATTTTATATTTAGCAATAGTCCTGACAAACTGTAACGAATATATCGGCAAAATGTCCGAACACACGTGTTTCGTCAGTGATCGTTTAACATGGTCTAACGATTTGACGGACACGCGCCAATAAACGCGCGAGCCCTCCTTGAATCGCATTCTTCCGCGCGCATCCCCTTCGTCGATTTTATAATTAGATCACTAAGCTCGCGTATGTACGTACGCGCGCGGTCTGCGTCGGAAGCGTTGTTAACATAATTACGGGAGATGTGCAATGTTGGAAGTGTGCCGCGCGCCGCCTCGCTTCACAATATCATGCATTTATTCGAGCACGTGAGAGCATTATTAATGCGCGAGATCGGTTTATTTACGCTTCAGTAACTGCGATTAGCGTGTTTTGCGCTTCTGTGATTTTATCCAGGCTTATTGGCTCGGGACGGTAACGTGAAGGACGAAACTCCCGACGTTGTTGTTTCTCCGACCTGTTTCTCGTACACGATTAATGATCGAAATTCCGTAATAAACTGACTAATTATTCGGCAATATTGCTTACGCTACTCTTTTATTATTTTTCATATGTTGCTCGTATATTTATCGTTGGAAATTTCAGTTTATTAAATTCAAGTTTTATTTTATCGAGTTCGATGACGCGCACGTAAAAAGTTCAAGTTTTAATCACGCACCCAATTGTAGATATTTATAAACATGAATTAAGGATTAGTTTATCTGAAAATTCTTAGGTGCACCTGTGTCTTTATCTATCTCAGATAGATAACAAAGTACATATTACAACAGTTGCACAAACAGTTCGAATCTACGAGTTTGACCGCGGCAAAAGAAGGGAAAAGTCTTGATAAGAGAAATAAAATTGAACACAGAATCGTCTCCTACGAGATAATAACGTATGTTAACCGCGTGTGAACAAAGACGATGGAGTCGCGCCAAGGAACACACCTTAATGCGCGTATTATACGCGCGCGTATGTGATGAAAACACCGACAGTCTCTGAAAGCTCTTTTCTTCATGGCCGCGCGATCGTTGCAACGCGCCGCAACTTGCCTCGGGGAAGGAACACAATATTCGAATAGACTATAAATAATATTTATCGCGGCATGGAGATTGAATTTTTGATCACAAATTAAAAGTATAGAATTCCACAAAATAATCGTTTGTTTAGGCGCCAAAAAAATTGGCGCCTAAAATAACGTTAATTACGTTATATAAAACAAAAAATAAGATATAAAAGTTGCAAAAGTAAAACAAAATTAAATATAAAAAAGTAAATTCGATCCACGAAAAGACGAGTCTTTTTTTTTCCTTTGGAAAAGGAGGACGTACCTCCCGCACCGAATCGTCCGATAGCGCTCGTAACTTCGACAGATTAGTTGAAAACAAATATCATCGTAACATCGCACGTTTGACGGAAACTTACCGCGATCGCGGTGTGTTTTCTCTGTAGATTATTAGAAACGAATAATTTTTTTCTCCATTGCTTTTCTTTTCGCGCGACGAGAAAGAATTTAAACGACGCGTTTCGTTTTGCTCATTCAAATCGCTCTCTCATTCGGTCTCATAACGGTTTGAGAAATTAATTTACAGCTACATCTTCCGCGGATGTGCGTAAAAATAAGCGGCGCGCGTAAACAACGCGAGCGAGAGAATCGTCGTCGTTCGAATGTTTTCTGATCTCGTTGCTCGCTCTCGCGAACAACGCTTTTTGCTCGCGAATTCTTCTTTTGCAGGCGGCTTCCCGGATTTCCTAGCAATTAGCGTTATAATACCGTCAAGGAAACGCGATTTTACGAGCGCGGGCCGAACGGCCACTTTTGCACTACTAGTCGACGATTCAACGTTGTTTTATTGTTTCCAGCTCAGGCGAGACGTAAAAGTAGCTGCGCGGCTTAATATCGGTTCGTGTTCGCGGAACAGCGATTACAACAGCGCGACGGAATGTATCTCGCAAGCTGTGAATTCCGTGCTCGAAGTTATATCGAAAAATTGATTTTTCATCTCCACATCGCTAATTCTGGGACTTGGCAAAAATGAGTAACACATAACTCCGAGACGCGCGTTCTAATCTGTCATCTATTACGAGATTGTCTCGTCACGCTCGTACGTATTCGTGACTTTGTCGAGTTCTTTTTCACGGAACACACAGAGGTTGCGGAAACGCGGTCACGTTTTCGTCCGGAAGCTCGTGTAGGTGTGACGCGTCTCTCTGCAAAGATAAAAAAAAAGAAAAACAAAAAACCGGGATGGGAAGGCGATATCCTTCGGCGACACCCCGGAAGCGCGCGCGGCAGACGAGCACGTCGAATCGGCTCGCGGAACACGCCACGGATCCCCCGTTCGCGTCTAGAATAGATATCCGTTTACATTTCGACGTTGTGTGTAAATTGAGCAACGGAGCGCTGTTGTTTTGATCTTGATAAAGCGAATAGTTTGATGAACGATTACGTTAATTATTGCAAGCGCGTTTGTTTGCGGAATAATATTTCACAAATTAAACCTCCAAAATAATATATTAAAAACTTAAATAAGAACTCTCGCGCGTTGATGACATTTTGTTGATATATATTTCAGTTTGTTAATTAAATTCGTTAATTAAATTCGTCGAGATCGAGATTTTCTGGATGCGTAATTGCGTCTAAAAAAAAAAAAATAAAATGTTGAACTCGTCCAAGAGGAACGAAAACTGAGCGGCTACACTGACTGGTCGCGATCGCACGCGCGATGATCCTCGAGATTATCCAGGAACGACTTATCGCGCACATACATACGTGCATGCGTATACGCGCGTGGTGTATACGCGCACGTGCTCTCTCTCTATGTTATTATATTTTGTCGTGCCAGATGCCGGGACCGGCTCTCGCTACTGGTTACTTCTGGTTTCATACTCTAGCGGGTATTTTTGGTGCTTGCGCGCGTTGCTGTATTTCGTTCCTCGTGCGAGAAAAAAAAAAAAGAAGGGTTGAGAGAAAAAGCGGGGAGGTCGAGAATTTGTAAGCGCGCGCGAAGAACGCGCTATGCAAGAATACAGAACGGCGTGCCACGAATACACAAAAAGCGAAGCCCTGCATTTTACGGGGGTTGCGTGTCGTTATCGTTTTGGCGATAATATTGCTCTTAAAAAACATCAGATGATCGATCGTACACTTTAAAATCGATTTTGTATATTAAAAACTAACTGCAGGTTTTAACTGCGATAATTTCAAGATCTTCCTCTCTCAATGTGTTATTACGTAGAAAAATATAATTATATAAAAATTAGTGTGATTGTGTTTTGGCAATACAACGAGACAAAAATAATGTATAAATAATCTTCAAAAATTACTTTTGTAATTACTTTTCTAATATACGTTTTTTTTTTGCGTTGCGTCACTTGATAATGTGACGTGGGAGATTTTAAATCGCGAGAGACCACTGATTTCTCGATAACACATATGTATAATACACGCGGCACTTTGAGTCCTATTGATCTCTTTTCTAATTGAAGGTCGACCACTCGATCGGTCCTCTGGAAACTCAGCCGTGACAGCGCGTTTACGCCGTAGCACGCGCGAAACAGTGACCACGTGTACGCCGCCGACAGGCGAATGTAAACGCGAGATGTAAACGAGAATCGTTCCAGACCGGAAAAAGACCTCCGCGCGCGACACGAGGCCGATCGGCACACAAAACAAATGTATGCGACAAAACAAATGTATGCGCCACAACACAAACATACTACTATGCAATCGTTCGACTCTTGCAAATTCTCGTCTCGAGTGAAATGCCTCTTCGACTTGACGAGAGAAAATCGCAAATTATTAGAATATAAAATTTTAAAAACTTGAGTTGAGAGATATTGTGTAATCAGCAATCAAATAAATATTACCGTAACAAAACTCGTTCGAATTTTCGCGCTATCGCGACCGATTTTCGACGAGTGCCTCTTTCGTCAAACAAGTCGAAATGTCGATAGAAGGGAACAGACAAAAAGAAAAAAAAGAAACTGTGAAGGCCTCTGCAGATTCATTGGAGCGATGATCACAACTGATTTCCACGAGATACATACCCGCATCTCTCCTAACCCCTTCATGGTATTTATTTATCTCGAGTGCGCGCGGGCCTCATCGTTCAATTTGCGCGAATATCTGCGCGGAACGTGTGTAGGTCGAGCACGAAACCGTTTTCGCTCGTTTATACCTAGTTGCGCACGATGTGTGGAAGAAAATGTATTATACATATGTATATTTCGAAATTGCTCTCAAAGACCGGGGAAATGAATTTTATGTCATCGGCAAACGATCGAGATCGAGTCGCGCGGAGACGTGTGCAATTACGCGTCATCGTCGAGGCGAGCGTAATTATTAATTTTCCGCCGTTATCGGCGCTGCTCATCGATCAGCCCGCGCGTTAATAGACAGACAGATTATATTATAATTGTTAATCGCGCGCAGTCACGTAATTTTCCGATAAATAATAATTTTTTCCTCTCGATAATATTCGATGCAATATCCCTAGCGGAATATAATCGTGAGAACGAAGCGCGTTCGAAAAAAGATCGGAGGTAGGTAATAATCAATCGTTCGACGATTGAAATATCACGCGATGCAATATCGCGCGAAATCTCAATATTAATAATCGCGATTCCGCGCACACGAGAGATTTCACTCGTTTCCGAGCCGAACGTGTTCGAGATGATTGTGCGGTGCATACGCGCCGAACATTATTCTATTCTACAAGTAATGCGATCAAGTTGCGCGCGCGTTCGTTCAGAAGCGCGTCGATTGCCAATTGTTTCTCCTTTTCAGGAAACGCTCGTGTATATCTATCTAGTTTGAGCGGGGTCAAGGGTCGTCGACCTCGTAACGCTCAGAAAAGCCCCGTACGCGCGTTATACATACATACGTGTCGCTGGTCAGCGACGGTCATTATGTTAACTGGCAATCACGGTAATGCTGTCATCAGCGTCCGTACTAACGGCAATAACTATAATGCAGCCATTGTGGGCACTCCCGCATAATCCGGGCATTATACTTGGGAGTTTTCATTGATCACTACCGGGTGCGCGAATTCGAACAAGAAATTGATCGGGAAAAACGGAAAAAATTGCCGATTACATGCCCAATAATTGTGTCCAATCGATCGAACTGCGAATTTACATAATTACGACACCAATTGAAATAATTTGGTTGGTTTTGCATAAATTAGTTTAGTTTGCATAAAAATATGAAATCAATTCGCGAACGTATAGACAGGAAGGAGAGGATAATCGATCGACTTCTCGGAAAGATCAATTTTCTAGTTTCCTCTCCTCTCCTCGGATGTTTTATGTAAAATTAAAATTAAATTACAGCACGACCGATCGATGCGAGCTATAAAATGTATGCGTGCGATCGACTCACCGAACCGTGGACGTTTCACGCCTCTCGCCCGATGCACGCCACGTCCGTGATTTTCTCGTCGCCGTCATTATCACTCGCGATGCATCCTGCTGCGCCTCGCCATAGGCGAGCACACGTAACTGTTCTCCTCTTCTCCTCTTTGGCGAGCCCGATGGGTTGACGGCGAGAAAAATACTGTTACTCGTTCGCCATTGGACGACCGGACATCGGCGATGGATGCACGATCGCGGCATGAAAATGCGCGATCGTGACAATGTCAATTAATTAGCCCGACACCTGTAATTAAGCCCTCGTTACACGCGAGCAGTTCGTTTTAATGGAAACTCGAGAGATTTGAATTTCTTTCCTTGATTAATTCCCGAGAAGAAGACGACGTAAATAATATAATAAAAAAAAAAACAAAGTACCTCGTCTATATAATTATCGTGTTGTGTCGATTGTCGACGTTGAGAAAATGATTATTACATCGCTCGATATGGTTCCTCGCTTCCTCGCACGTGTCGTTTGCGTTTTGTTCAGCGCCTCGCGCGTCATATGTTTTTGACGTCATTTCTCGACGGAATAAATCTCGCCGTGTCCGTATTCGTCGACGATTACATCGCGTTTTGTAGAGAAAAAATGAGAGATAATACAAGAAGCAAACAAAATTTTTGACTACTTTGTGTAAAATAATTTTCTTAAACTTCAAAAAACCAATATACACGTTTTACAAATATAAAAATGTAAATACACTCAGTATTAGCACTCTCGAGGTACGATCGGCGAAAGAACTTTTGCGATTTGCCGAATAACGCATGCCGAACACGCGCGTAGAGCAAGCGGTGGAAAGGCACTCCACTTCCGGCAGTGGAACCGATCGCATCCGGTGGAGATGGCGCGTATATTACGTACGTATGATCGCAACGTGTTACGAATCCGCGGTGCGGACCTTTTAAAGCGATCGGGGAGGGATTTTACGGCCGCGCGCCGAGTCGAGAAAAAAAAACGTCTTCCTAATTATTACCTTAAGCACGTTGAGACGACGTTATTGCACGACAATAATTGCGGATTTAACGACGGAAGGCAAGAAGTTGCGATAAATGACGATCGGAGACAGTCAAATAATTGCTGATTGTAAGAAAGGATTTTTAAAGACTCATCCGCTGCGGACGGACATAGCGGAACGTCGATAGCATCGAGTCGAGATCGGTTTTGTATATCGAATTTCGCGCGCGATTATACCCGAGAGTCGTAATCCCGTGTTTCGGTTACTCGGGAATTCGTGCGCTCTGTGCGAGAATGTTCGAAGGTTACGCGCTTATTTCCATCCTGAAATATACGAAGCGAAATCCGAAGCGGAGAAGCGCGCAGCTGCGCGAGCGTGCTCGAATAAATAAAAGCAACTAACGTAGGGAAGGAGGAAGAGAGGAGAGAAAATTCTTCCGCTCGTCACTTCGAATAAATCGCCGGCCACTTTGCGCCGCCACCCCGCGCGCGTTTCCACCCCGAGATATATACCGTACGTCAAGATATAACGACGCGTTTCGGTGGCGTAATACGCGTGTCATCGTGCCTATCATTCGACGAGAATTAATCATCGTTTTAAGATGCCCCCGCGAACACGCGCGCGCGCCTCGTTTCGCAGTGTTCACAATTCGTGAACGAAATCGAGCAAGATTCCTCCACCTCTCGCTCCTCAATTCGTCGGCGGCCTACTCGTCGTTTCCCCGATTTTTATCGCAGGATTTATATATCACAGAGTAGGCGAAGCATGTAGAACGATTATGTATTTAGATTAAATAGATACACGGTAATCTATTCCGTTCGACGATATCGTATATCTTTCCAGTTATGCAATCGATCTCGTCCGTGCGTTAATTACACCTATTCATACGAGCATTCTTCGTTATTTCGGTAAGTTTTGCGGCGCCACGGATTACGGTTTCAAATGTGTACGTGTGTGTGTGTATGTGTGTGTGTGTGTGCGCAAGTAAATCCGCGCACTAAGTCGCCGTGAAGAGCTCGTTATCGCGATAGAATTGTTTGCCGTCCGGCTATATAGCTAATAAAGAGTCTTATCGGTTTATCTATCTTCCTGCGCCACGGGAGGAAGAAGAGAGTACAGTGAGAAAGGAAGAGGAGACGATATCACGCTACGGAGCCAGCCAGTTCCTTCTCCCGTGACTTAAAAGCGTCCTTTTATAAATACGTTGCACCTGGAAACCTTGAGCGCGCGGATCCACGACGAGGATCCTGGCGCGCGCGTGAGTTTGCGCTTTTTATCGGAGAGTGAAACCGTTCTGTGAGATAGTCACGAAAACCGCATAATCGCCGCTCGTAAATAAAAGCCAGGACCGACTACGTTTTAGCTGCCGACCAGCAACTTTGCAATCCACCGATCCCTTTCGATGACTGCCAGAACTCCGCGAGCGATATCTCGTTCGCGCGTTCGAAATGGATTTCGATATACACGCGCGTACTCCTCCTCCCCCGGCTTCTAGGGCTCATTCGTGTAGCTTTCGCTTTCAGGTCTCCCGCGGTTCTCATCGTAAAAAGTTATATTTAATCTCTCGCTACCGGGGCGCGAGCAGGCTTTACGATTCCCCTCCGGCCATTCGATTTAGCGCTTTACGAGCGTTCGGCGGTCGGCACACGGCTCGGATCCGCCCCTGCGGCTGCTGCTGCCGGCGCGCACCTCGCAACAGACACACCACCCCGTTGTCGGTGCACCACGAGCGATCACTCTTACATATATGCGAAAAAAACTAAACAAAAACTTGGTTTATCCTAAGCATACGTAAAATAGACACAAAATTGTTGAAATAAAAGCGATTTAGAAAATCTGATAAAGATCGCGTAATAGACAACGTTGAAGATTGGTAGTTCGAAGAACACTATTCACGTTCGTGGTTCTGAGAAAGATATTTTGTCGATCAATTTAGATTGGCAATGTTTTTCAATACGAAACGACGTTAAAAACGCTTCGCGACTCACTTCTTTGATTTTTGAATGCACAAGCGTAGAAATAATATTTTACGCAAGAATATATATATATATCGCATTTCGATGTATATCGCATTTCGATATATATCGCATATCGATATATATCGCATATCGATATATATCGCATATCGATATATCGATCTTCTTTTTGTTTCTAATTGCCGAT
>QVNZ01003647.1:0-20929 GCA_014825645.1 Pseudomyrmex dendroicus
AATAAGAAACGGACACACGACGGACTCAATCGGACACAGTCGTAATCGGACACAGTCGCAATCGGACACAGTCGCAATCGGACACAGTCTCAATCGGACACGGTCTCAATCGGACACAGTCTCAATTAAACAGTCTCAATCGGACACAGTCGCAAACGGATACAACACAGGTTAGGGTTAGATTAGGTTTTTAGGGGGAGGCGCAGCCCCCCCTGCCTACACGTTTACAACATGAACAAAAAAACATAAAAAAAAACAGTCTTGATTTAATACTAGTGTATTCGATTGAGACTGTGTTCTATTGATACTGTGTCTGATTGCGACTGTGTCCGATTGCGACTGTGTCCGATTGCGACTGTGTCCGATTGAAACTGTGTCCGACTGCGACTGTGTCCGATTGCGACTGTGTCCGATTGCGACTGTGTCCGATTGCGACTGTGTCCCATTACGACTGTGTCCGATTGACACACCTTGCCGTGTCCGTTTGTTTCTGTGCGCATCTGGGACTCACCCGTATCAACTGATCGAAAAAACTGTGTCACACGCCGCTCGCTTGTTTGTTCCGCCTCTTGTTAGAGGATTTCATAAAATAAGCCATTTTTCTTTACAACCGAAAATCATACACGCCTACAGAGTTCTCGCGCTTACATTCATTAATTAATAACTCAATAAATATTGTAAATATTTTGCAAATTGTAAATTACTTTTCTGTTCAGATTAACCCAATCTATTTTCGCGCTTCGCCTGTGTAATATATTTAGACACCCTGTATATTGCTGGAAAGAATTTTCTCTATAAAAAAAAGATTGAATTTGTAAATATATTTATTTCAGCTTGTTTTTAATCAGCTTGTTTCTCTCTTTTGACGTTCTAGAAAATTCGCGGAACGCCGCGAGTTTTTTTTGGTGATAACGCTTTGTTTGTTTTAATGGTTTTTTATGCGTTTTCCACGGTTGCTTCCGTCTTTGTTTATTTCAAACAAGATTCCGCGATTTGTTCGATTCTTTTTGCTACTGGAAAGTTCTGTTATTCAACTGGGGTAACACGTGTCTCATATATTTTGGTCAGAGCTAATATATTTCGGGTGCGCCTGTGCAGGTGCATGTACACGAACCTTCGAATTTATGCACGCTTATGAATACGAGGGTAATGTATAACGGATGCAGGTAGAGGCGAATGTATAGTCGCGGCGCTGCCGTCAAGAATGAATCATCTACCATCAACATTTTCTCGCAAGGATTTATTTCAAGTACCGTTTTCTTATACGTGTCTAAGAGCAGCAGGATTTTTATTTGAATTATCTTACGTTCTATGAAAATTGTGCTTTCGCAGGATTTCTTTTTCATTTTCAACCGTTTTTAATTCTTCGCTTAAAGCAAAATAATTACGTTCTAGTAAAACTTGTGAAATTTCATAAAGGAAAGTCATTTTCTACTAAAAAAAAATGTAAAAAAATCAAGTTTATAATATAATTATAAATGTTTATGAATAAAATCATCAAACATCTTGGTTTTTGCCGCGATTAAACGAAAGAAAATACAACTTACAAAAATTCTTTATTTATTTATTAAAAAAAAAGAAATTTTTTACATTTTTTATATATTTTTACATCTAGCTTTTTGGAAAAAGGTCTGTTATGTCTAGAAACAAGCGGGATGTAAAATTATTAGATTAAAAATTGTAATGTATATAACGCAATATTATGTATGCTTCTTTAAAAAAAAAAAAAAGAAATATTTTACTTTTATTTCACTCCCAACCGTAATATTAGAATACTAACTTTGAATCGGATAAGACCCGATTATGTGTGACCGAGGTCTTGTAGGTCTTCCAAAAGACAAACAGATTCGCGAAAGTTAACACGGTACCGCACAAACTGTCATTGATAGCGTAGTTTCACTTTAAACATGCTAATGTGTTGCTTCTAGCATTTCTTGCATAATATCGAAAGTTTGCGCGAAGATTGGAAACACGTATATTCGCGTTTTGCATTTCGGCGAGCATAATCCGGTCTGAAACGAGAGAGAGAGAGAGAGAAAGAGAGAAAGAGAGAGAGAGAGTGTATTTTCAGCTTGTAATATAATTTTCACCGTGCTGGTGTAGGTGTTCGGTTCTTTGAGGTTTTAGTGGCGCTCATCAGCGCAAATTGCAAAGCGTGAACCGCCGGGACAAAAGCGTATCGTGGACCGCCACGCACTTTCCGTCACACAACGATCGTTAAATTTCTACAAACGATTTCGCGTCAATAGACCGCCAACCCGACCAGCGCGGCGTGAACATAGAATTCGGAAAAGGTATGGAGAAATGCTCAAAACGAGGGGAAAAGAGTGACGAGGGAATGATCGAATTATTCCGGTCAACGAATCTCACGCGAAGAGAGAGAGAGAGAGAGAAATGCTCGGCTCTTCGAAAATTGACCTATTTTTTTACTACTTCTCCGTACGTGTAATTCGATGGTGAATGAGTGGGAGTGTGTGTGCACAAGTGCTTTTCGCCGATCGCGTTTCTTTGTTAGCAAAAATGCTGAGTGGCGGTCAAAACGCATCGCTTGCCGTTTTCTAGTAGCTCGTTAGTTCTGTCATTTATTCAGATTTCTGTCGTCAAATTACGCAGTTTGTTTTGAGAAAAACTTTTTGCATGAAAATCAAATGGTTAGCGTTATCTATGTTTACGATGTTTCGACCTTTTATTTGCAATCGGGAGAATCATTGCGTATATTTATTAATCACAAATCACTCAGCCGCGAGAGACCTTCGCTGCTCTTTTTTGTTTTACGTTTGGTATTTTTAAAGTAGAGAGCTTTGTCGTATATATGTTTAATAAAATAAAACTGAAATAAACTGCAGAACTTTACATCTAAATATTCCGTGAATACGAGAGCATTTTTTAAATATTTCACGAATAGAAATTTATTATATATATATTTTAAAAGCGTAATATTAAATATAACAGAATCACTTTTTCTTTTGTAAATCTCTCGATATGCGCGCTAATTATTTTACATTAAAACAAAAAGCTTAAGTTTATTACTAAAAATGTTGTTACATTACGTTTATACGCAGCACCCAGTAAAAAAGAAAATGTTAATTTCACTTTGAGTGGATCTTTTGGTTACATTTTTTTACATGTCTCAAGAGATTTACTATAACTTTTAAATTAACTCATTTGTCATGTGTTACTTATTGAAAAACTAGTAAGTAATTGACACAATATTTTACATTTTTATTTGTTATTGTGACATTATAATGTCATTTATAAGGTTTAGATTTCAAAGCAAATAAATTCTTTAACGTACACAATTTCATTAGATTTTAGATAATGTGGATGACATTTTATCAGCAATGACAAAGTATTGCACGTTTTCAATGTTTTTGATTTTATCCGTAGTAGAATACAACATGAATTAATGTATTACATTAATTAACGTATATTACATGAATTAATGTAAATGTGATGGAGATATCGCATTTCTAGACACACATATCATTATTAAAGATAACATGAGATAATTTGTGATTAAAATCACAAATCCTTGTTTTAAGATAAATATTTTATTTATCACAAAATCCGCAGTGTCACAGTGCCATCATTATCTTAGTTAGTAGATAAACCCTTTGTTATCTTTATTATCTTTGTTGTGATCCCATCTTCCAACAAAAAACTTTACAACTTCGCATTAACACTCTTATTAATAATAACTGTTCTAAGAATCAATTATCAAAACCGTTAATAAAAGATTAAAAACATTATTTACCGCCAAATTAAATCAACATTATAGAGAAATAGATAGAAAATACACGACAAAAACCGAGTCTGTGCAATATTTTGTTATTCCTTACACATCAAATAACACTGGCAGCTTCAATTATTTTTTCAATAATATCCGGTATAAACTTTTTATTATATAAACTTTGCTCAATTATAAATAAGTTCATTGAAATGCATAAAAATCCCGTTTCTCTACCAAACAAAAATGTTATACATTGTACTGAGTGTAATGCATGTTGGATGCGAATTGGACAGACCAAAAAACAGTTAAACACAAGGATCAGAGAACATAAATAAAAAAAGAACCTTCACGGAATATCAGTATTATACGTACACAGTTTAAAAATTGGACATATGTAATTGAAACTCGGTTTTAAATCTTAGACAACAAACCGAATTCTTTTAAACACCTTACTTCTAGCTGAAATGTTAACATGCACATTAAAATGCAAAACAATAGCTTAATTATCGTGAAAAACACAGAGCTTTTAGACAAAACATACTTATGTAAATAAAATCATAAGTAGTAACATCATTTAAACTCTTACTTAATTTTTTATTTGGACTCTACATAAATGTTTCTCTGACACTTGATATTACTTGACATTTCCTTGTTTTGTTTCTCAGTTCTTGTCTTGACTATGAACATTTGACTGACATTATTCAAATTATTTTGTTTCAAAACATTTTATTTTAAATTACGTAATTATACTATCAATTGTTCTTAAGAAGTGTTGTTTATTTAAAGGTTTTAGATCATTTGTAACACCATCCCAGTTTCTATAATATTTCATAATTTATGTATATTTTATATTTTATATTTTTACAATATTGTACATCGACTGATGATGACTTAAATAGAAATCAAAACGTTTTAAAACATTATTTTATTGAATTTATTTGCATTAAATCCTGCACTTGGTTCTTAGTCTGTCGTTCTTTTACATATTGGATTAACCGTTGAGAATCCGAGAATACACCTTACAATCAATACATTGTTATTTCGACTTTAAGAGAGTACTGGAGTCCGACCTGTAAACTGGATAGAGATATGTAAACCGACGTTTTAAAAACCTAAATTTCTCTAATTTCTAAGTTTATTTATACTACATTATTATAAAAAATTATTATTTACTACATTATTATAAAAAATGCTTCTACAGAAACAAATAAATATAAACAACTATTTAATGCTTTTGAAAATAAATATATAATGCTATTTTAAACCCTTTTTTTGTATTCATAATGATAGCATATGATAACCTACACTGTCATCACGATTTTTTCTTTTTCTCATTAAACTAGACATTTTAATCATAATTTGAGTGTCTCTTTCGATTCGTTTTTGTCGTACTTAATGCGCTAATTCAGTGTAAATACGTATATAAGCTTAGAAATATACATATAATTCTACATACATAAATATAAGATGAGATTATAGAAGAAAACTGTATAAGAAAAACTGTGTGCTAAATTTTGACATTTCAAAGAACAAGCGCACTTTCTTAGAACAATTACTTATTTCTGGAGAAGCATTTTGGATTTGATGCATTAAGTACGACACAAAACGAAAAAAATAGAAACGTCGGTTTACAGATCTCTATAGTCGGTATCTAGTACTCTCTTAAGCGTGATGTAAAACTAACATATAAAATAAAAACTACATAGAAGAGTTACAATAATTTGATTTCAGTAAATTTGATTACAGTAGAACTCTAGTAATTTCGAGCACATGGGACTGATTCTTCCTAGAACTCGAAATTATTTTCTTCCCCTTCCATTTTCTTCCTCTTCTAGCAACCATTTGGTAGCAAGAGACGAAAGATATAGTACGAGTTGCGCAGTCACTCAAGAATAACGGGGAATCATGAATAGAGGGAACTATTGGTCCATTTATCAAGAAGTTGAAATTGTAGTGCTCAAAATTACTGGAGTTCTACTGTATTTTGTGTATCAAAGTTTAAAATTTATTTTAACTGGTCTAGAATGTTGAATTGAACCATGTAGATTAAATTGAAATAAAACAGACAAAATAATATTCCATTTTTAAGCGACAACACAAAAGTTATGAAGTTACACAAATCTAACACTTATTTTTGTAATATTTTGTAAAAACATAAATACAAAAATAATAACATATCAGATGTTAATTTTCTATTGAAATAATAATCTAAAAAAAGTAACATTAGAAAATTACAACGTATGAGTTATAACGATTGTGTACTGTACACGTATGAAAAAAAGTTAAAAGAACTTCTTACAGTTTTCAACTTACATACAATTTAATTTGTTGGCACAAACAGCACATTTTTATAAAGTGCGTTTGTCTCTGTGGGAACGAATGTAACTGGCGCGAGCGTATCAAAGTTCCTTGTCTTTTATTGTGCGCGGATAAAAACGCGCGGTTAAACGAGATGAAAAAGAGCAAAAAAGAAAAAAATTATATTATACAAACAGCAAATTGATATTCGCCCTCGAATTAAACTTAACTGGAGCTGCCATACCACTTGGAACGGACGTTCTCATTAATCATGCCGGATGCCGCTCAAGTTTCATTTTAGATAGATTGATTTTTCGCGCTAGCGCAATTTGCGCGCTAGTCAGTGATTTTAATCAACTATTTTCACTTCCATGAGCTTTGCTACGAGAGATGCCTGTTAAAAACTTATAACATCCGAGCTTTCGAAGTTGAAATTTACGCGAGTATGATGTGTAAGCACATCTAACATGCGCGGCTTAATCACGAATAGACGCACCGAAGCAAAAACTTGCATTATCTAACAAGTTGGTAGTTTGGGAAGTGTTCTTTTAAGTAAATTGCTGGTTTCTGCGTAGCGTTTGCGCATCCTAGGTAGGTAAGGTATATGTGTGTTCCACAGGTATTTGTATTTTAGACATTAATTTATTCTTGTACTCTTTTGTGCACATTGCGCTTTTGCAAAGCGTGTCTACGTGGTTTTCTCATTCCGCGGAAGCGGTTGCGTTGTTTGATTAAAGTTCTTGTATTCGAAATGCTCACTTAAAATTAAAGCACCCGATGTGCGGATGTGGTCAAAGTCTATATCTCGTCGCCGGACCGCCAGAAAGTGCGGATCATCGCTGCTTAATTTTCATTCATTTAACATTTTCATCTCGGGATCCTCTCCCGTAACTTTAATTCGTTAAGGTAACCGTTTTATATATTCCTCGACGACTTCGTGGCGCTCGGAGTCTGTCGCCGACAAATTGACTTTGCGCAGTTCTCCTTGCCGGATGACAACCGGGAAAATATATAAAGTTGAACAGGAAGTTTACATACCGTAAAGGCTCATCTGCTCGATGTGCGGACAATTTTATTTGCCGCTGTCGTGCTACCTGAAGCAGCTGGGGCTACCCAATTTACGTTTCAAATGCCAACGTTTCGCGCGAATAAAGACTGCTTTCCGGAGGTAATTAGCGGAGGTAATCAAGAGGTGAATCATTTTGTCTACAATGTTGACAGTTAAAAACCAGTATTTTGCGTAAATTTGAATCAATTAAAAAAAAAGGAAAAAACAAATTAATTTAATGAGATAGAAAAAAGGAATTTTTGACACGTTTTAATGCAAAGTAAATTAAAATAATTCATTAATTTAGTGATTTGCATTAGTATAAAATCAAGATTTAATTGTTATTACAATTGCGCGTTTGTTACGGTAATTTCTGCAAGTTAATCGCGCAGTCGCGGAATCAATGGGATAAATCTCATCAAACACATGCACGAAACAAATAATATATATTTAGAAAACATCTCTGGTAAAAGCGTCCGCAGATTCAAATGGAAGCCTTTCGCTGCTTGCCAAACACGAAAATGAGGCCGATGTGTCTCTTCGCTTTGCGCGCAAAGCTCGCCACCGTTTGTGTAATCGCATACTTATTTCGCCGAAACTGGTGGAAACCCGGCACTTAATTACTCACCACGCGAAACACGCGCAAGTACACAGCTTTCCGATTGCGTTCAATTCGCAGCCTATATGTTTTCTGGAGAATTGTCGTTTTCAATTCCGCGACACAGTAATTTTCCGCACAAGCGAAAGAGCGTACGGAATTCGTTCGCAACAATCTTTCGTTTGTGGCAAAAATATCGAAGCGAATCCATAGATATACGTTCCGACTTGTTTTTTGTCAAACAATCAGGAAAATAAAAATTGACCATTTTCAATTTGCTTGCTCGCTCTATCTCTATCTCTCTCTCTCTCTCTCTCTCTCTCACGGAAAAATAGCTGTGGAACATTCACAAATGCCCAGCAACCGATACCTCTGGTTTGTCCAAACAATGGGATCCGGTCGAAATATCGAAGAGAGATATGCGGTTCACGTCGTATGGGTTTTTTGCAAACCTGTTCGCAATATGGTAGAAATGGTGCATAAATATGGTGCCTGATTTTATCTGCGATGTTCCCCACAATTGCAAAGTTCGAATCTCCGTGTAAGAATCGTATGTCATTTTGCGCTCGTTATCAGGCGACTTGATGCTGCGTAATTATTACCTATTAATTCAACAATATATCACGAGCAATTTTTCAACGATGTTGTTATGGCACAAACTTCAAATTGTTTTGATAATTATGTTTTGTGCTTTATCTGAACATAGACGATATAAAAAAGTTGAAAAATTCATTAATCTATGTTGTCCATTATTATAATTAAAAAACAAATATATAAAGTCTTTGTATAAATTTGTGAATTTTATCAAGAGACAAAAGTTGAATAATAAAAAAATACAACGCTGCTTCTTACTCCGTCTCACACAATAGAAATATTAGTAATAATTTATGTTTCATATCTTTGTAAAATTATTATACAAAAGTATAAAAATATAATAAACATGTATTTTTTCTGATAGAGAAGAGAGAAAAAGAGAGAGAGAAAGAAAGATACACGTTGTTTTTTAGTTTATCAGTAAAGTTAATGAGAAAAAAAATACAGAGCTTATCTTCCTTACCAACACTGCAGAAAAAAAACGTACATATTGCCTGCGTCCTAGATTTCTGCCAAGTGGTCGTTCAATTCTGCTCTCTAATATCTATTTGTGATATCGTCGATGTAATGTTGATCGACGTTGCGAATGCAACACCCGACATTTAACCCATCAACAATTTGGCCGCTCGTTTTGTCCGCACTCGAAATTTGCGGAAACCGTTTAATCCGTTTTCAAGTATGACAGAGGTATGACAGTACACTCTAACGAATATATATGTACATTAAAATTCGCAAAATGATGTGCTAATTGCATAGATTTACTTATCACGTTTCATGGAGATTCGACAATTTAGGCGCGTTAAATTATGCAAAAGTAATAGGTATGTTTACCTATAGGTTTTTTTTTGTTTTTTAATCCTCCGTTGTCACTGGGTCAAAATGACCTGAAATGTGACTTTGAAGTAGAATATCTTTGAGACATTATTGAAAATGGTACTAGTACTATTTAGTATTGATTTCAGGTATTTTCTACAGATAGACTCGAGGAAAAACGTCAGTTTGTGTGTTTGGCAGCCGTCGAAAGTTATCGTAGGGTCAAAGTGATCCGAGTGTGACACAAAAGCGTCGTTTTTGCTCCACATTGAGTACGGTTATTTTTGTGTAAAAAAATTGCTTAAAAAAGTAAAAAAAAAAAAAAAAATAATAATAATTTTTATGCGAAAGTTTTATTTAAGTATTCAATAAAAACACATTATTAGTGTACGCGACAATACAATTTACATGCACGGCGCTTTCAAAACGCCATCCTCGATAATACTTTTCTAACTAACTTAACTTCTTTTTGATACAACGTACTTTTTTTATTGATAAAATTTAAGTTTGCATACTTTTAATACGAATAAATATACTTTTTCTATACAAATGCATTTTAACCACCAAAAAATACTCTCCTTCAGTTTGCAAACTAAGTACTTTCTTTGATAGCTCTAATGTAGAATATGTATTTTTGTTTCTTATTTAAGTAGCATATCTCAAGAATATTGTCATTAAGTAGCATATCTCAAGAATATTGTCATATTAGTTAGCTAAAAATATCAAAAATTAAAAAAGTTATGATTTTTTAATACAAAAAACTTTTATCATAAATGTTAACTTTTACAATAAAAATATATTTTACAATGTTTAAACTTTATCTCAAAATTTTGGCAACTTAATTCGACAGATAGGTTTTCTTTAAACAGCAACTGATTAAAAATCGGCTTAGGTCAAATTGACCCAGTGTGACAATTAAGTTTGAAAAACTAAGTTTAACAACAGAGAGTTAATGAGACCAAACAAAATATCGGCCAAATAATCTCTGATGGAAGATTTGATCTTCTTAATCTATTTTTCTAAAACGTTCGTAGACGAATTACAATCGCGAAGCGTTTAGAGATCTTTAGCGAGGAACAATTTGGCCATCCTCACGGATTTCAAATGTTAACGGTAATGCGCAGCGATTAACTTCGTCAAACGTTCAAGACAAAGAGCCACATAGCAACACACATGTGACCAAATCGATATCTTGAAACTCGGTCGAGTGTACACTTCCGTCTCAAGAGGTAACGAAGTCATCTCGGATGTCTATCGACAAGGTTCGCCTATAAAATAAAAGAAGGAAGGTGTACGGTGTGTATAGAATGCGTAAACTTTGGACTGTAAATTATTTATATGTAACTTTCACGCACTGTTTGAAGATTGTTCAATATTCAATTTATTGAGTGAAAAAAGAACGAATGATAAATCTGTGATCGCAAGAAAAAACGCCACACGTCACAATTTCAAAAAATTCAAGTTTTTTTTCGCGACAGTTGAGTTGCAAAGTATAAGATTCACATATTTATGAAGGAAAAATGTAGAGAAACACATCTTAAATGATGAAAAAATTATGAAAACCAACTTAAATCCTATACTTGATTTGCATGTGTCAGGCAACGTAAGTTAGAAAAATTCGCATAAATCAATGATTTTTTTGTATATATTTTTCTTGTGATGATTTATGCCTAATTTCTATTGATTCGAGAATATTGATGAAGACGAGAGAATATATAATTATATTTCAAACTTTTACTCACTTTTCACTGGTCGAACGATGATGATAAACTAATGCTCAAGTGAACTCACTTACTTACATACTTCATGTTGAGCAGAGAATATTTGTATGAGTCATAGGCTACGTGCATTGCGCAACTCTTGGTTTGGAAAACCTACTTAAATTCGATGCTGGTAAGAAAAACAACTCATGTCCAATGGACTTGTATGGTTTTCCCGGAAGTGTTTATAAATAATCACAGTTCTGAGTATAATCGAGCGAACTATATACACATTCAATATTAGTCGAATTAAAGGTAGTCAACATAGATATCATAAAAGAGAGAGAAAAAAAAAACAAACCGACTTTGTCAAATAGAGGAATTTAAACCTTTAAACAATATCTCGAAAGTGATGACATGCGGCGTTTTTCCTTGCGACCACAGAAATAATTAATCGCAAAACGAGCTTAAAGGAAAAAATAAAAGACTTGAAAGCTCTAGATTGTAGTGGTTAGTAGAAGTTATTAAGTATTAAATTAATACTTCTCAATGTAATAGGAACGTTTTGATCATTTTTATTTTGATCATCTTCTGCCAATTTGTGTAAATAATTCAAATACACATTTCTATTAACAAATATATTCTGTAACTAAAAACTTTTGTAGTATTTTATAAAGATCTCTGACATGATTCATGTACAGAAATAAACTAATAAGAGAGAAATGTTACAAAACTGAAAAACTTAACAAGAAGAAATTGCAGTTAAACCGTCACATTAAAAGTCAAATTTACAAAAATATGTCATACTCAAAAATAAATTTGAAAAAGTGAAAAAACTTTAATTACAAAAAAAATGAGTTTTAAAAATTACTCAATAAATAATAAGCAACAACTCACCATCAGTCATAAACTGAGAACGCTGCCTGCCTCTAACCGTTAAATTACAGCTTCAAGTAGACTAAAGCTTTCAGATCTATTTTATTTTGTAATGATGAACACGTTGTTGCTTTGGCGAAAGATAATCATGACAACACGTAATTGGTTTTTGTTGTTTGTTGACATCTTCTCTCCGACGAAAACGGAGACGCCGTGTCGTTAATTATTTAACGTCTACGTTGATGCACGTTGACACACCGTAGGATATGCAATTGTACAACTCGCACACACGCTCAAGTGAGAACCAAGCATCGACATCACGTTTGTGTACACAAGAAACGAAGCCTCCACGCTCTAATCAAACTTTTGTTGCAGTCTCTCTTTCACGCGATAACGATTCAGTAAACAGTTGCGATGCAGGTAGTCACTACCTTCTTTATTTTCTTACGGGATTTCAAACGTTATTGGGAAAGAAGTTACACAAGGAGCGTTTGCGCAAATTCTTACGCGGAATGATGATATGTGTTCGATTAAAGTTGATTAAAATTAAAAAATCCGATTCATCTCTTCGTGAAGAGCTGACGCGAAGTTAACAGCGCACTTAAAAAAAAATTGCGAGTTCTAGTTCGTAGTTCTATTTGCGTCCGCGCGATTTGCAGTTCTTAATGGACTCTGTCAATATAGTTTCGTCACAAACAAAAACTCGTTTTATTTCTGGAAAATTTTAATAATTCCAACCCTTTTTAATTCATTTTTTTTTATACAAACTTTTCATTTCTAGGCTAATCTTTTATTTTTTTTTAATACGCTATTTTCGTTGAAAAACTCATTTTGATAAAAGAAAAACACTGATTTTATTTTCTAAAGTTGACTTTACTTACACACACTCAACGCAAATCCCTATACGAATTTTTACTGGTTTCATTCCAAACTTTTTACGAGCTTTTACGATGCGCGCGCGCGCACGCGCACAAGTTACTCGTAACAGTCAGCTTTGATAGTGAAGTTTTTCTTGTTAGCCATCATGCGCACATAATAAAAGTGAAGTAGCGAGGAGAGGAAACAAGATGGAATATAAAAGACGTGCTCAATGAAAAAGAGAGAAGAGTTATGGGATTACTGCTCTTCTTATTTTCGGATTATATATTGCAGGATTCGGTATAGAAATTGCGAAATGTTACTTAACTCAAAGACAATAATACGGACACTTTTTATTATAATAATTTATATATGTACATGGAAAATAATAAATAATTATTAATCAAACATTGGCATTTGGCTCCAAATTTAATAAAGTAAGCAAAGTATCTTCTCTTAAAGAAGACTAATAGGAGTCTGATGTTGGTGTGTTATTCAATGATATGATTTATTTATTAAATTTGCAATGTTTTGATCTAGATATGAGATCATTATCAAGCAAACTACAAATAAAACAAAGAATGTTACAAAAAACAAAAATATGACAAAGAGAAAAAGAAAAAAATAAAAAAACAGATCTTGTTTTATGTACAATATTTGATATTTTAACAAAGCGCACATGTAGTTGTTAAGAGTCAAAGTTGTGTCAAGAGTGAAGTCAAAAAGTCCGAATTTTTCGAAAGAAGTCAAGTTATAATCAATAAATAATTAATTATAATCAATAAATAATTAATTAAATACTATCAATAAGTAAATTGCGCGCCATTTTGAATAAAGCAAGAAAATTTATTAAGTGCCTTCAGATTTTAAAGCGGTAAAATAAGCTTTATTATTATTATGATTTTTATTATTATATCATGCAACGATTCTCTCTCTTTCAAGTGTTTTCACGAAGTAGAAAATTCTATGACAGCAAATTGCAAGATATATGAGGAACAGAACTATCAAGTTCTCTTCACGCTTATTTTAATTCGTGATGACATATATTTGTAGATCCTCGCATGGAAACAGTGATATTTTTATACTGAACGAGAAACTCCAAGCATGATTTTTGCATTATTCCGCATTTACGCTTCTCGCAAACATCCTTCCGCCGTGTATTTATCTCGTAAACTACATATTTACGTTATGCGGCGCATAACGTATATCAATCTTCGTAAATAGCGTCAATATATTCTTTGAACATTTTTCGCTATATTCTTTTAACATAATGTTAATTTTCTGACAAAGAATGCAGAAATTATTCGTACGCATCGAGTTACCATTCGTGTGGAGTAACTCCGGCCGCGCCTAGTTTTATACCGCATAAAAAGAATAGAAGGAGTGAATATAATTTTTGCGCAATCACTTTGTTACGTGCTTTTATGTTACATAAGTATTGCAACTATATTTTACGGATATGTAAAATGATTATTACAAGGTTTATAAAATGTTTAGTGATTATTTTGCGATATATATGTAAAAGAGTAATAAAGGATGAAGTATTGCAAATTATAAACCACGTAGCAATCTTGTATTCTTTATTCAGCTAGCGCTGTTTTAATATTCCTAGTTGGAATATACGGCAATTTTATGGAATGGGATTCGTGCTACAGCGGTTTTTTGTTTGCGCAAGCATGCGCAGTACTAAACTTTTATTATAGAGAACTAACTTCAGCGTTCTCCGTTCTCTTCACGCAGTTTTGCTACTCTTACCTTATTTATTTCTAATACATGATGTTAACGCATAATATTAATGTGATTTATATAAATAATTATTGATGTTATTAGAAGAAAGATACTGTTTGTAACTTCAGATTTTTGTGTGAATCCTATTCCCATCCATAGAATCTGGCAATATAATATATACCTCTATAGAATACGCATGGCAAAAATGCAAAGATTTTTTAAGGTGTTTTCCAGGATATAAGAAATAAAGATCTTGTATTCGTAATGTTTTTTTAAAAAGACAATAGGTAAGGTAGTTGGCTATCTATCCAGCGATTGGCCCTATCTTAAAAAGAACAGGATATTATGAAATAACTTTTTTATATCCTTTTGTATAATAATATTTAAATTCCTTGTACTTTTTTACTCTAGATGCAACTAATTATTTGTCACTTACGATTAATGTTATAAATAAAATAATGGGGTCAAAGATGGGGCCAATCACTGGTATGGGGGCCATCAACTGTACCGTTTACCTCTATAAAGGTTTTATTGGTGTAATTTATTTGTGTTTAACATTGTAAGTACTATTAATACTATTAAGTATAATAATTAATAATTAATTACTATTTGATAAATTAAGTTTTTGATAAATGCAGCTCATATACCGGAGTTACTCTATATCTTACAATTTTTATATACTTATTTATATTTTACATTGAAAAAAAAAAACTTACCTTTTCTTTTCTTGCCTTTGTTTATTACAATGAAAACTTTATCTGTCATTGCTTGTATTTCGTATTACTCCTATTAGTAATAAATGTTTGATGCCGACCAGCTGACACCACATTACTCAATTTAACCGCGGCTTCGAGTCGACAAGAAGAGGAAACAAACTGTGTTCCTCTCACACATCGATAACGATCTTGCAGACAAATCGCGTTCAACCATAAATTATATGGTCTTACAATTGTTCAACACCATCAGCCGCGCGCGATTTGCGAGCGACACGGAGGAGGGTGCGGCACGGATCCACGCAGCAATTAGTTGATAGGCAGGGTGTGGTGAAAGTGGATGGGGTATTTCGGATAGAAGTGTCGAACACGGTAGGCGCACATTAATAGTTTGAAAGGAATGGGAAAGAGCCGGGAGGCAATGAACTCTGGCTTCTCTTTGTAAATACACGGTAAGATTGCCACAAACTGATTCGGCTGGCGCGTATACCATATACCAGTCATTCGCCGATTGACGTGATTTCCGGCACGTGTTCCGGCGAGAGATAATCAAGTCTTTCTTTGTTGACTTGTTAGTTGAATTTCTTTTGCTAATTAATTCATCTGCTCAAGTAAATAAATAGAAACACATTATTTACGCGTATGTAGGGAGTAGAAAAATTATACAATAAAGCAAAATAATTTTTAATTGTTTAATTAAAGAACATTAAAAAAACCACATGTGTGTGTGTGTGTGTGTGTGTGTGTGTGTAATAATTTAGAGCATAATTTATGGCTATTTTTTTATTATGGATGAGAAACTTGTTTCCAGTAATGTAATGTGTCTCATAAGTCAAGGTTAATCGCTCGAAAAGTGATTGAGGACCCAAAACAAGAAAAAAAGTTGACGAACATCCGAAAATGAGGCGTTTTCGAGTTATCGTCATTTTTATATTAAAATTTTAAATTACTGTATTTCGACTTTTTTGTCAAACGTTAGTATAAGTTAGTAATGAGTAGTTAGTATGAGTTTTATTATATTAAGAATTTTATAACATAACTAAAGTCAAATAAGAGTTGCGGGCTTTAGCACTACCAGAATGCACGTGGAAATACAGCCCTTAGCATTCCTCGGCAAAGATCAGGATCCCACAATTTGTCATTCCTGTGGTATTTAGTGACTCCAAACCTTCTCTGCCGCGCGCGCTGTGTGTGTGTGTGTGGGGACGGGATGATAATATGAAAATTGTAAGAGGTGTTCGACATGCTCTCTTTCTGCAAGAATTCAAAATACAGCAATTTCAACATAAAAATGGCGATAAATCGAAAACAACGCATTTTCAGACGTATGTTTCTAGGTATCAACTTTTTTCCTTGTTTTTGGGTTATCTTGTCAGTCATTTCCCGAGGAATTAAGTTTAATTTACGGAATACCCTGTATATTGTAAAATATATAAGTAGTATAGTAAAATATATAAGTGTGTATATATATATATATATATATATATACACACAATATAAGTATGTGTGTGTGTGTGTGTGTGTGTGTGTGTGTGTGTGAAAGAGAGAAAGAGAGAGAAAGAGAGAGAGAGAGAATGAGAGAGAGAGAGAGAGAGAGAGAGAGAAGATACATGTATAAACCATTTTTTTAAATATCTGATGACTTATCTTTCGATGATAATGAGAAATAATTAATGAAAAGTTTTTATACTATTAAGACGTTTCAATTATTTATTTTTGATCATCTTTAGTCAATCTATAAATAAATAAAACTAAATCATCAGATTAGGCATGTGTCTTTTTATCACAGATACGAACGATACTCGTAGCAGCTTCTAAAGAGAGTGTGTTGATCTTTGACATTTGTCTATCATTGACATTTTTAACTCATATCATCCAAGAAGGCTTACAGTCGAGCTTGAAGTGAAATGATATGTCAATTTTCTGGATAACAACAATTGTAGTAGTTATAGATTTTACAAGTGCTGAATTGATACTGTAGGATAATATTATTTGTACTATACTGATGTTGTGAATTTAGATGTTATTGACAAGGTTTTAACAAACCGTTAAGATGTATGCGTGTTTGTGTGTATTCGAGTTGACGAGATAACGCATGTTACACAAAAATGTCGCTTGCTAACCCTCACCGAATAAACAGTTGATATTACCTAACCTAAGTGTCTTCTTTTCCCGTAATCCGGGTTCCTCACGGTCCGTTAATAATAACGTAGGAATTATAGCTCCTTTTTAATTAATATTAAATATAAAATATTCCTACAATATTACAAATCAATTCCCGATAGAGACGATATTTCAATTTTTTCTCAACATTCATTGAAGCAAAAACTAGGGAATATTTATAATTATAACAATTTAAAACGAAGACTCATATAGTGTCAAATTATTTAGCAAAAAAAAAGTATTCGATCAATGTGAGCCAACGTGCTAGATGTTATGCAAAATATATATTTTATTTAAACATATAAATTATACACGTAATAATTCGAACTGAATTTCAATTCGAAAACTTATCTTGGATGCATGATTTGCATCACATGTAATTATTATCGTTCTAAATTGTTATAAATAATTAACGGTTAAAGAAAAGCAGTTTTGAAATTATAAGTCATAAGTATTTAAGAAATTCACCTAGTGTCTTATTAGTGGCTGAATTGAGAAGACGTCTGCACGTAACGCGGAAGATCCGAGTTCGACTTCTGGCCAAAATATTTCGCAATAAAATTTTTAATTTTTATAGAGAGAGCAAATGGAATATTTTATTTACATGTGATGCAAACCAAGCGTGCAAGCTAAATTTTTGAAATTATACCATGTAATAATTTACATGTTTAAATAAGTAAAATATACAAATATACAATCTTCTTTTCTTTCTTCGTAAATAAAATATATATTTTGCATAAATATCTAACGCTTTGGCTCACATTGGCCGAATATTTCTTCGCTAAATTATTTATCATATTGTTGATCGAAAGCAGTTTTATCATTCCATTCAAGTTTTCACAAAGAGAATTTAATAATAGCGTTTACAATTTTACTAGCAAATGATTTTTCATTGGATTTGAGTTTTAATTATTATTTTAACAAAATATATTATTTATTTAATTTAAAACTTGACACAGTGAATAAAAAGAGAAAGTTAGCAGTTTGACAAATGAAGAGAAGTTCTTTGTAATATTTTTTATTCCAAAGATTCTAGCAATATTGTTAAATAGTTGAAAAGCACGAATTTCAAATTTGCTTTCAGAAATTTAAACATCTTATGTAGTATTTTATTAAAATTCATAAGGATAAATCGGATCATGATTCAAATAGCAATGTAATAAATCAAATCAATTGCGCTTTTTGTGATGCATTATACGTTGATCAAACAAGAAGCCACAAGGAAGATTACTGACTATCAACGAAGCTTTTATTTAAATTCGATTGATCGTCAATCTGTAGTCAGTAAGCATCGTAATGATTGGGACCATGATTTTTAATAGAATGATATAAAAATTTTTTGATTAGGAAAACTTTTATCACAGAAGATTGATTTCTGAAACGGTGCACATAAAAATGCAAACGAACGGCATTAATTTGATAAAAGACACGGAATTATTAGATTCAGAGTTTATATTTTTTTCGTTGATCAATAAAATAAGTGATTTCTTTTTTATCTTTGGAATTCCACTCACTTTCTTGACTGTCTAGACTTGCAATATTTGGTGTTTTGTTTTTCACACATTTGTATTGTAGTCTAAACGTTGTAAAGTGAATATGATTTTGATATTATTTGTAACAATTTATTAACGTTCGAGGATAATTAACTGTTTTTGTAGGTTAGCAAACTGTGAGTTATTATAAATATTTAACAATATATTTTAATTTAAATTATTTTTTAAATTATTCTTTGGTTTTTATTATGTTTTGACTATTTCAACTTTTGTTCTTGGCTACGTAAATTTAATTCAACTTGACTTTTTATAATAGGATAGACTGCCTGATTGCTATTAATTAGTTTTTAACTAACTTTAATTTTTTTTTGTTTATAAGTAAGAATTTATTATTTATATGAATGTCTAAAAAACTTAATATATCTCTTTGATGGTTTTAACTTTGCTTGTTGTTTTTATTGACTTTTTTTTATCATGGAGAGGCAATTACAATTTTAAAGTTTTGTTTATTACGGTGTGTGTAGATTTGAGACTTTTAATACTGTATAGATTTAAGACTTCAATTAATTTGTTTTTATACAAAATATGCTTATTATTATATTTTTTAGGAAGTACACATTTTGTGAAAAAATGTGTAGTTTGTATTTATTTGTGTAGATTGGCTGAAAATAATTCCAAATAAATGATCGAAATATCTGAATAGAATTACTTTTCATTAAGTATTTTTCAATAATTATCACCGATAGATTATAGCTTATAAAGTTTATTTCAATTTCTTTTCAAGAGCTTGTTGAGCGATTAGTGTGACTAATCAGCTTTTACAAATATTTTATAATATGTAATAGAAACAGAGAAGCAAAATGTATATTATAAATATTAATAATTTCTGTTATAAATTACTTATGTATACAAAGAGAAGAAAAAAAATATATAAGAGATCTTTTACAAATTAACTTTTAATATAAGAATTCAGCGAGGATAATTCAGCGAGTGCACACTAAAACTTTAATCTTGATTTAACTTCCTTAATCTTCAAAGAATCTTAATTTCCGGAGTAATTGTAGAAGTATATACATATATTCAAAGTGAGGATACGCTATGAAACTGTAAAAAAAAAAAAAAAAAAAGACATTAAATTCGTTCAATCAAACTTTTGTCATGTTAACGAAATTACGATATATTCTTGATAAAAATTAAAGGTCAGAAGTCGTTGCAGGAATAAATCTTAGGAAAATAGGTTCTAAAATTGAGAGTGAGTAATTGAATATTTAACGCTCATACACACACACTATACTGAGAGGAAGCGCTCGGACGTATATATTTGATAAGAAGGTTTATTCAATCGGTCGTTTGCTCGTGACATCAGTTAAACTGCTTTTCCGGATCGGAAAGTCGCAAATTTGAACGTTGAGTGTCGGATAGTGAAATTATTGGATGAATAATTAATATATATAATCAGCTTTAGCTGCGACGCGCGCGCAGCCGTTTTGCAGGTGTTACTCTCTATATTTAAAACAAAAAATCCACGCTAAACTGATTCGCGCGTTAAGCTCTGTGTCACTTTAATGAGATTTACATTTCTATTTCAAGTATGAAGATATCGAGATGACGAATACAATCGTATTCCAAGGTCTTTCACCTTTTCGCCGAAAGGTGAATATTCCCTGGAAAATATTCTTTTTCTGGATCACATAGCGGGATAAACGCGCTGGTTCCACTGAGCGCGCGTCCGCGCGCGTACATATTCATATATCCATATATTTATTAAAATTGTAATTACGACTAAAATATGATAAAAACGTTTTAGATCTTTGTACAAGCGTTTTAGATCTTTATAAAACAACGCGAAGAAGTTACAAAAGCGCGCGTAATTTTTCTTTATACCACACATTTTCTCTGAAACGTAACAAAGTGACATGAAGTTTTCACGACGTCTGATTACAAATATCATAAAATATTATTTATCATTCCCGCGGGAGGTGGGATTTCGAGAAAACGTGTCTAGAAATGTTTTTAAACGACGGCATGAATCGGAAATGTACGAAGGTGACAGAGGAAAATCGATTTTCATGTTCTCTCGCATTGTTGTCATTCAAATGTAGATATTTGCGTGCTGAGTTGAATGTGACAGACTGTTTTGGATATTCGTCATACGAAGATCTACTCTGCGTGCAATGTCATCTCATTCTTCCATTACATTTCTTTCCGTGTATTTACTCGCGCACGCGCGTTTTCACGAAACGCACACACACACACACACACACACACACACACACACACACACACACACACACACACACACACACACACACACACA
>QVNZ01003648.1:0-22318 GCA_014825645.1 Pseudomyrmex dendroicus
TATATATATATGTACATGTACGCGTATCATTTCTTAATTCATACTCGAGCGTCTGCATCTTGTACATACTGTACATTGTAGCTCTGATTTTTCGTTTCCACTTACCGAATAGGAGACAGTACCATTATGTATAACGAACCTTACAGGTTCTATATATAATCATGCATGATAGTCTTTTCTGCAAAAGTACGAGTAGAACATGTTTTATTTTAGATTTTTAGATATGTATCTTATTTTCGATTTATTATTTATAATTCTTGTATCAAAATTGGTACTTTGTCTGTGTCACAACATTGGTTATTATTTCATTACATCATATAAAATTCCAACTGTGTTCAAGCAGTGTTACGTGAGTTTACTAAATTAGCATTTGTACATACATACATACATGTATAAAAATACTTATATGTATGTATGTATATTACAATAATAAATCATTCAAAAAACTATCACACGTTATATATGCCATTTGTCATTTTTACTGATTATTTGTTGACAAGTTGTAATACTTTTCTAATGACAAGATATATAATAACAATCGTTAAAATTCACATCGACAATCTGCTAAATTAATTTTCGATTAAAGGAGAATGACCCTGGGATAAATGAAGTAAAATATGTCGAAAAAAGCAGAAATTAAGATTGAATAACATCACAAATGTGTTCTGTCCTCAAAAACTTCCAATCTCTATCAAACATTGCGCTTATACTGGAGAGAAATATGTTAGCTGTAAATTATTATACAGTACATCCTTATTAAATGGCGACTCAGGTATCACACGTGATCTCGTGACAATGGCTACACAGTCAATTACTACAGGAGGTTGCGATATGGACGACGACGGAGATGGGTCACAAGGGACAGCAGAACATAACTTTGTTCCTCAACCGTCAACCTCGCCAGAACCTGTATCCAACTTACCATGCAATCAGAAACAAATTAAATCTCGACTTTACACGTCTAAGGAGGTACTGCCTCAGAAGGTACAATGATCTTACGTTGAGCAGCCACAATTTTCAAAAAATATATATATATATGTGTGTGTATATATATATATATATACACATATATACACACACACATATGTATGTATATGTATCCTAAACACATAAACATGTCTTTTATCCGTATTAAACAATGTTAAATATTAAGCCGGAAAATTATATTTCTATATACGATTTGAAAATTTGCCTCATAGAGTAAAGTTTTTGTTTTGATAGTAAATGCATTTAGCACTGCTTGAATAACTTGCAACTTGATCAATTGGAAAGAGCGACTTACAATTTAGAGGGAAAATACATTTCAGCTAGTACACGTGGGTGCACTGGAAGTGCAAAATGTTAAAAGAGCGATCAACCGTTATGGCACCTTGCCGAAAGGTGCCAGAATTGGAGCGTATTTGGAATCTCTACGACAAAGTGGCATGTCATCGAACCAAGAGAATGTTCCGGCTACTGTGTCCTCTTTGTCAACTGCAATCATCGAGCAACAGCAAGATGTTGTTGCTGCGAGTGTTATCGACGCGGTCCCGCAACATCGTTCACTTTCACCACGTCAAAATAATCTGCGTGCTCAACCGCAGATGACGCGAAGCAACTCTTCTAGCGGAGTAGTGAACACTTATCAACCACCAAATTCGCCACGCAGCCGCGTTGCTATACGAAAAACTAACGTGGAAGGAATCGGCCTGCGAACTTTTCGCGTGCCAAACAGCTCCAGCTTTCGCACCGCCAGTCCATCGAGGTCGGTCCAACCGACTCTAGCTGATCTGGAGTTTCCACCGCCACCAGTAGATCTGCCTCCGCCACCGGATGAAACCTTTAGTGATCAGTGCGATCTACCACCGCCCACGGTTACAGCATCGCCTTGTACCGAGACCTCATCCTCTCATGCAAAAATCACGAGTTCACCAGTTAGCCTCAGAAAGATGAAAGCTGAGTGGCGGAGCAAGGAAGAAACGAGCGATCACGATCAAGATGATAGAAACAACGATGTGAGGAACGCGGAACCTTCAGTGAAAGAGGCCAGTTCGCGATTTGGTGTGAGTTTACGACGCCGAGAAACTACTGCTTTTACTTTCACATCTAGTGATGCACACTGTAGTAACATCAGTAAGTCTGTAGACGAAAAGAAGTTAGTTTACAAACCAAAGGAGACGACAAGCAGCAGCGCGATGAAAACAGAACTGACGGACGCGCCGATTGCGACAGTTGAGGAAGCGCCACCGCCACCACCGCCGTTGCCTCCGCCTGTTAGTGGCAGCACTTCTGTAAGCAATACTAGTACCATCGATACTTTTGAATCCAAACCTGGTATGAAAGAGATGTTGGAACTCAAACTTATCAACGAAATTAAACAAAGCGCGGATATGAAGCACGGTGGTAGCGCAAAAAAAATTAACAACAGTACGAACAGCAACGCGATTTCATCAACAGTATCCCTCGATCCGGCATCGCAATTATTATCCGAATTGTGTGCAAGCTTCAGCATGGATTCCACTAGCAAGCAGCAGCATACTGTTTCAAACGAATACGCTATCTCGACATTGAAGAACACTGATGCATCTAGCGTTCAGGAACACGTTCAATCGAATACGCAAAGTGCATTGTCTGAAAAGAGCAGCAGTTATAAAGAAATTCCGATGACTTCGCCAATCACAGAGAGTCACGTGCTAAGCGCCACCAGCGTAGGTTTCAAATTAAAGAAAGTGGATAAGCGGAGCAATGTGCAAAAAGAAGATAACACTGACGGACAGATAATCGACTTCAAGGCCCGGTTGCGGAAAGTGGACAATGTCGACAAAGAAAAGGCAGAAGAAAGGTGCAAGTCGTCGCGTTTTGATGACAGCGCGGGGAGTAACATCTCGGACTCTGTGGATTCGTCGTCCGGTGTGGACGATGCGAATGACGACAAGCGTCGCAGCACCGGCAGTATTAGCAGCCTAAAAAAATTATGGGAGAACAAAGAGGCTTCTTGTGATAACCAACCACTTAGTCCTAAATTAAACGTGAAAGGAACAAGCAGCAAACAGGATGTTGGTGACGCTGCAAGCGAGGACTCACCGGAGGATCATAGTGGCACCTCAACTAGAAGCTCGACTAGCAAAGGTGATTCGCGGGTATGGCCTCCTACATCGTCGTCCTTGGTGACTTCGGAAATAGAAAAGCCAATCGTGCCGGCTAAACCTCTGAAGCCACTAGGACCTTCCAGCAAACATTTCGGCTCTTCAATATATGCCACACCAAATTGCAATAAATCCCTGTCGCAGACTGATGATGACGGCAGCAGCAAGCAAACTAGCAGCGTTGGCGGCGACTCAAAAGGGACAAAGCATAGTGTGATTGAAATCTCAAACGTCATTGAGAATAGTATTTCAAATTTGAAAAGTAGTCCCACCATCGTCATGGCCAGCTGGTTGCAACTATCTGATAAGGTTGGTTTGTTGCACGGTATGTGTGTCAATTTGACAGATACGGCGATCGCGCCACATGCGAGGTTCCAATTCCGCGATCTGCTCACGCGACTCGAACTGCAGGCGAGGCAGCTACGAGCCGCTGGTACGCGCAACATTACCGAAAATACGAGACTTTTATGTGACGTGCAAAACACAATAAAAGACGTGATAAACACGGTGCAGAGGTAAAGTTCTAAGCACGTAAGCCGACGGATTTCAAAAATCAAAACAAAGCATCTATCCTTACGAGGGTTTTCCTTCGTATGTCCCTTCGTGATATTTTCCATTAAACCGCAAAACTCATTGCTATTTCATTTCCTTTCCTGTGTCTCCCTCTCTATTTTGTCAAATCCGTAGGCGTAGAGAGAGAAGTATATAAATCTATATAAATATATGTGTATGTATACATACATATATATATATATATATATATTTGTATATATACACATACAACACTTATACATATATACGCATATATATCTAAGTCATTAGTAAAGTCTCAACAAGGAATGAAATCTTTTGGAAACTTAAACGATTAATCTTCGTGCGTGAGTAAGAGTGACACTAGTGTGAATAAGTTCTTACTATAATAATGATTCCGCGAATGCATGACTGGTTGTAGGAGATTAATCCAAAGTTACATGAATCGAACAATCGCTGGTACGCTTCAAACGTTGAAGCACACATGTATACACCTTGGACAGAATTCTGTATACAACTCTATATGTGTATCGTGTACATTCATATACATTTATATTTCATTTGTTGTACTACTCACATATTTCTTTAGAAGATCTTATCTTCTTTCTGTCGAGATTGCATAAAATTGCGTGCAAATCATGGGCCTGACAGGAACACGGCCTTAAAACGAAGACAAAAAATTGATGAAATTTCTATGTCGAAACATACGACGATTTTTTCATACATATGATATTAAATGTGGTGATTATAAGTGTTATCACGCGAAGTATCGGTAGTATGTGATGAGAATAATTGGTAATGAGTGGTATATAGCAGAAAGTGTGGATGCGAGAAATTATCGCGAGTTACATTCTTGCAATTGATGCAAGAATTGACTAACTATATCGTCGAAGTGCTTATCCCATAAAATCGTTTTGTTTTACACATGTAATTTTATACATACTTCGTGCTTAGTATATACAAACATTGTACGCGAGATTTTTTTAGATTATTATACATATATATATACATATAAATACGAACACGTAAAGGGTAATAAATTGTTTCATATATACTGGGACAATATAAACGATTTTGTATTTGTATAGAGTAAGTTGGATATGAAACAACTATATATATATACGATAATCGTACGCCTACATATAAAAGTTATATTCAGACAAACAGAACTCGAAATGTAATTAATCAAATAACTCTTGAGTGTCGTGTGCTTTGTTCTTATCCATGTTGGTACAGAGTACCATGATGGTACAGTTCTTCCAAAAAGCACAATAAGCAGAAATATTCGCCTGAAGACATCCATGTGGAGTGCAAACGATTTGTGACGTTCATAATTTACGGAAAGTGCATCTTAATTGATAAGATTATATATCTAAATGAAGTGAAAGCTGCAACAAAACAACGGACAAATAATACATATTAATCTGTGTCTGTACAGTATTTTTTCTCTCTATTAATGTATGTACGAAGAGAAGTTTTAAGTATTGTGCATTTGTTCGAGCGTATTAATCGTACTTTGTTCTTCGTATTTCATCTGCACTACCCTTTCTGTATAGAAGAGGAAGGGAGTTTTCTACATATTTTAAAAAGAGAAAAGAATGAGTGTAATATTATATACGGAGAGTTAAAATTCTGTTGTTTTTGATGACGTTTGATGGAAGTTAACAACGCTCCCGTACAGATATGCGCGTTGCATCGGCTATATGTTTTCGCGGAGATAATAAGTAAGCTAAGTTTCATAGTTCGTAATACATCGACTGTAGACTGTTGCGATAGTAATAATACTCCGAACTGATTTTTGATGGAGGTTTTCAGGCTTATACTTCATTTTGCTTGTGCTTGATAACTAAAAGAAGAATGCAATAGAAACGTGAGATGAGTCACCGGAGAACTCTTTCTTATTACACTGCCTATTATCAATACGGTTTACGGCTAGTAGTATATAATGAATTTACTAGTAATCTTAATTATGTATAAATATTTTTTCCTTTTCGATTCCAATTTTTCGACTTTCTTTATATATTATTTGTACCTGTGATAAACTAATCAAGCCTTTTATCTCTCTCTCTTTTTCTCTCGCGCGCGCATTTTTTTTTTAATATCAGAAGAATCATGCTCAACAAAACCAATAATAGTTATATGAATAAATTTTAGTCGTCAATCGTTTATTGTTTGAATGAAATTGTATTATTAAATATATGAGATAAAAGTGAATGTTTTATATAATCTGTATTATAGTGATTTTATGTCTATTTATATACTTGTATTTATTTCTAATTTTTTGATGTAAAATTAATCTCTTATAAAGAATACGACCAACGTACTGATTCACTAATACAAAATTTTAATATTGCTTTATACATTAATATAAGATGAATTTAAAATGAAAATAAAAATAATTATCAAATTATGTTGTTTCTTAATTTTAATGGCTTTGCCCTAAGTAGTAACAATGTGCACTGTCAAAACTAATTCTCGTTGTGCTAATTGTTGTGTGCGCTGTTATATAAATAATACATGTTTGTTGATTTTTGATATTTATTAATAATATACAACATATTACATGGTCAATATTTTATAAACTGTTTTGCAACAAACAAAATCCTGTTATTACTATATCACAATATAAAAAATAGCAATATTCTTTCTTAAATATAAAAATATAATAAATACATTAAGTATGAACTATTAGTTATGAATTAGTGCCACTATCGACTAGTTCTTGCGTTCGGAAACAGTCGCTCACAATCTTCCATTTGTCACCTATAGCTGTTATTAGGAAGGTTTGATTTATCGCCTTGGAGCTTTTCTCTTCATACTTTACTTGCCCACCGACTTTGACAAGAAATGATAGCTGGGTAGTTGCGTCTGGACCTATTTGTTAACATAATAGAATATTTCGAAACAAAAACTATAATTTTTAATATTTTGAAATAAATTAAAATACTTTATACAAATAGCAAAATTAATTTAGTCTTTATTATTATGCTATAGTAAGTTAAACGTAACAACAATATAAAATAAAAATATCATTTTTATATATACAAATATTTATATAATAAAATATTTAACATTTATTTATATAAATGTTGAAAAAAATATTGTCAAAATTTAAATCGTAAAATTCAAACTGCAAATGAAATGTAATAAATCTGATATTTTTTAATATTTTTACTTGTCTGATATTTTTATAATATTAAGGATATAAGAGTGTGATGTGAATTATTAGCTTTTACTTATTATTGGCTGAGCATCCAAGGTAGTGACATTATGTTCAGAAGGTGGCAGATCTGTCCAAAATTTTTGTATGTTCTCCTTGCCTGATACTCCATTTCCATTCCATATCAGATTAGCCGCTTCCATGTACATTCTCGATATTAGCTAAAACATACAATTTTGACAAACATTTTATAAATTAAAGCAAACCAAATGTGACAGTATTAATTTTACTTACGTATCTCCGCTTGTCCAAAGTTTCATAATACAATTTTGTAAATTCTTCAGCAGTCCGACAAGCTTGGTCAATTTTAGCTTTTAAGTCCTGCAAAAGTGATGGTAGATATAAGAATTATCATGTAATCAAATGTAATCAAATACTGAAAAAAATATCAAATACAATCAATTATTAAAGCTATGTGATGTTGCATTAATTAATTTTTATTTGTGAAAAACCTATCTCTAAAAATATACTTGCTAGAAGACTAAATGACTAAAATCATAATTTAGTCATTATGTTAGTACTCAGTTTTCAAATATAAATTACGAGTATTACTTTTGATTTAAAAAATGATTTCTCTGTGTTTACATTTTTGCTTCTTTTTATACTTTACTTACTTATGCTTTTATTAAAAAACAAAAAAAAACAAAAACAAACAAAATTGTTTAAGATGTCAAAATAATTGTTTGCTGCATTAGTGGAAATTAGAATATAAATTAAATTCTTTTTTACTGAATATTTAATGTGTGCTATAGCTTGCGTTTAGATTTTCTTGGCACTTAGCGTCATGACGCTAAATACAAACGTCTTAATTTTAATATATATATTTTAAAAATATATGCATATACATAACAACGTGTTATACCTGTTCCATGTGAACGTTAGATTTATTCCAAGCTTATAGAAAAAAATAATATCCACTCTATATTACAATCACACAAATATTACTTCTCAACAGCTTACTATTACTAACCGTTTCACAAGCAACTGTACGAGATCAAGAATGACCCACGTGAAAGAATGAACTAGTAAGAATACAGAGTACGTTCCAAAATCCTACCTTAGTAACCAAACATTATAGTACACGTGACGTGAAACATAGCATTTTAGAAACCAAGGTAGGATTCTGGAACATATTCCAGGAATTAGTACGCATTAGTATATATTACATAGAGGCGTCAACATAGTAGGAACAACTAATCACATTTTTGATCAAATATGTGTACGATATTCAAACATAAGCTTGTATTAATTATTTAAATATAAAAAAACATGAAATAATGAGCTATAGCTCAAATGAAATATAATTATCTGCCAGTACTGGAAATCTATACATGATTTATTATAGGAAATATAATAAAATAAGTTTTTAATATTGGCAGTGAATATCGGAACTCAACCAAAATTACCAGCAACAAATAAAGCCAAGACACTCAAAAATAATTAAGCAATTTAGGACTTAAGGAAATTAACCAATCACAGATTGACACTTTTTTCTGGACCAATTGGTTTGGTTTGATATTGTAAGAGCTCCTACAAACAGAACAACGTCAATCTAAGGTCTATCTACACGCAGACGTAGGTCTCACGGAATTGACCAATCACGTTGATCAGCTAATCGACTATTCTAAGGATTGATTCTACTTCCCACATGTGCAATCTGTTTTATATGTCTGCATATGTGCAGCACGCAAAAATCGGGAGAGCTTCAAGAGTTATTAGCATAGAGAGCGCGCTTGCTCGGATGACAAGTGATACGATCGGTTTCCGGATCTCACGTTTCGCATGATCCATGTGCGGGCGCATCGCGAGATCTCGTTAGATCGGTCACGTGACACCGTACTTCCACAGTTATTTTTTCAGGCATGATGGCGCCAAACGGCAGTATTCACTTTTATGTAAATATATTATTGATTTGGTGCGTACCGCGATCAAGCACGAGCGTTTGCCGTACCGCGGCCGGCCGTCAAAAGTAGCTCCGACGCGAGTTGGCGCGCGGACTGCCGACGGAGTGAGTAACGGAGTGGCCTGTGCCGCCCGCCTGGAATTGCTAATGAGGACATGTTGGTTAGGCTGCTGTGACAGAAAGAGAGAGAGAGAGAAAGAGGGAGAAAGAGAGATAGGACGAGGCCGTTACGCACTTGCAGGCAATAGACCGTCGGCGTGTTCGCGGCGGCTTGGAAACGCGACCGCCGGCGGCCGGTTTCACGCCCGCACGCGATCACGTGCCGCCTCGCGCGCGGAAATACATTCGGCTAATAGATCAATAATAAGGTATTTAATGGTCTTCCCAAGTGTGTGTGTGTGTGCGGGAAGACTTGTGGCGGAGTGTGCGCGATGCTGCTGCCATCTGTATTGTCAATGTTGTCGGGCAGCAGCAGGAGCACCAGCAGCAGCGTAATGGAGCCGTGAGCATTCTTGTGAATCGTACGCAATTGCATCACTGTGCTGTGCCGTGCGATCTCCCTTGTATACAATGAGATTTAACGCCGCCTGCGGCCCCTACAACCAACGACACGTGCAGTGAGTGTGACGAGTGTATTCACTAGCTGTTGTAGAGTAGCGGATCCGCAGTGAGCGTGATCACGGGCGCCCCGTTCTCTCTTCCTGCATCAATGTTTACATGATCGCTCGCCAACAGCAGCGAGAACTATCGCGAGATATTTTGTCCTTTCATGTCGCGTCGCCGCGCAATATCGCGCCGGTTTCGCGGCTACGCCGCGTCAAACGTCGACCCTTGGCCCTGTAACCACCGGGACCACGGCGACATTCGCTCGTCAGACTGCGTTTTTTATAACCTCTTTTCTTTCCCCGCGGAGGAACGGACGGTTTGCACACAGCTAGCCACAAGGTGCGTCGTCGCTACGCTGCGCACCAACTGTCATTTTCGTGTTTATGTTGCGATTGACGAACGGTCTCTCGTTGCGACAGCCGTCGAACCGATTGCTCATCACGTTGCTGACTGCGCGCGATTTAAATTCTACTTTGTATACTCTTGCAACCTCCACAGTATTGTTAACCTCAACTCTCTCTCTCTCTTTCTCTCTCTTTCTCTCTCTTTGTAGAAATTATATCTATACAATGTAAAGTATAATCTTTTTCTTACTTGTATATGTGTTCTCTCTCCCTCTTTCTATTTGTCTCTCTCTATTTTTACCAACTTAGTTTAATATTTATATATAAAGTGTACAAATCATTTATGTATTCACTTTTGGAACTGGCTATATTCATTGTAGCTAGTGGAATAGCACTAATGCTGTATTCTTTTTCTAGTAAATATTATACATTTATAATATTTATGTTTATATTTTAAAATTTGTTTAATTGTACATATTTTTGTTATTATATCATAATAGCTTGGTTACTTGTTTATAGTTTTGTTTGATTATTACGTTTTTCTATTAATACAAATTAGATCTTGATTTAATTAATTCTTTTTATTTATTTCTCTTTGAAAAATGATTTATTTCTTTAAGAATGACCTACAAGTATATTTTTAATACATTTATTCTCTTTGTTACAGTTCTGAAGAAAAACTACTTTCCAGATAATAAATATATGGATAACTATGTAGTAAGTTTATCAATTTATAATATTCTATATAGAGTTTTGTAGTGGATGAGAACAGAAACATTGAAAAAAAAACATATATTTATTACTTTAGGGTGCACATAACACACCTGCATGTGCCACGTAGCTTATTCGGTATAGTAGAATGGCACAACGAGGCAAAAGACATAGGAACGACAATGATCTGGCGTCTTGTCCTGGCGCCATTAAGAGGCGCAAGTGTAGGTCGGGTCCAGCTGTTGCTGGTTCATCGGCATTGGCAGCTACCATGGGGCCCTCCGAGGAAGAAGAAACGATGGCATCGTCCAGTCAAGGGGGGACATCCTGGACCGCCCGAACTGTCAACGATATCAAGATTCCTAGCATATACAATCGGTCATCCGCAGAAGCACCAGCGGAATTATTTCGAAAAGATCTGATCAGCGCGATGAAATTGCCTGACAGCGAGCCGTTGAGTCCAAACGAATATTTTATTATAACTGATCAGTGGAAACAGGAGTGGGAAAGAGGTGTTCAAGTACCCGTTAATCCAGATTCTCTTCCCGAACCGATGGTTAATGAAACACAGACGGTTCCTCTAAAGATACAAACTGAATTCAAATTGTGAGTATATAACAACATATATTGTTTTATGTTGTGCGTTCAAGATACTTCGATAGTATTGTAAGTGTGATACAATGTTTTACAATACTAGATATTGTGTCGTGTTTTTCAGGCCTAAAAAGTTTATAAGAATATCTCGCGATGATTATTTTAACGCGGAAGATCATCATTTAAGTACTACGCCAGCAAGAGCAGAGAAAGCTTGTGCTTATGATCTTGACGATAACGACATTGTCTGGTTAGAAATATTTAACGGCGAACGAGCAAAGGTATGTGACATATGTTGTATTTATTAGGCATTTTGATTAATTATATTTTCCGTTAGTTTTAAAAATATAATTACATATAATACTACAAATACAATAATTATTAAATAATAACTTTTATTTTAGTACTTGTAAATAAATTGTATTAGTATTTATGTTTTATTTAAAAAAATTATATAGGCTGGATTAGCATTGGTTACGGAATCGCAATTAGAACAAGTAATTGAAGAGTTGGAAGTGCGATGTTGGGAAAAGATACAAACAATCGTGAAGAATGAGGAGGGACTCGGAATTGAGTATGACGAGAATGTCATTTGTGACGTATGCAGATCAGTGAGTAATTTTTAAATCTATAATCAGAGTTGGTTTTTTTTTTGAAAAAAAATAGTTTATATGATTTTCATGTATAAATAGTGACATATTAATTTGAGTCGGATTCTACATAAAAAATATTTATAACAGCCGGATTCTGAGGAAGGTAACGAGATGGTTTTTTGCGATTGCTGCAACATTTGTGTACATCAAGCTTGTTACGGCATTACTTCGATACCCGAAGGCTCTTGGTTATGTAGAACTTGTTCATTAAGTCAAAGACCGGACTGTGTATTATGTCCTAATAAGGGTGGTGCAATGAAGTGTACACGAAGTGGACAAAAGTGGGCTCATGTATCGTGTGCACTTTGGATTCCCGAAGTTAGCATTGGTTGTGTTGAGAGGATGGAACCGATTACAAAAATATCAAGTATTCCGGTAAATATATGTCTAGAATTCTTAAAATCTGTGTGCTTTGTCACATGCATACATACACATAACATGTAAAATAATAAATAATACGTAAATTTGGTAAAATTTTGAAATTTTTTTAATTTTGTGAGTTTTTTTGTAGTATTTTGTAGACTATTATTTTGAATAAAACTTGATCCAAGTGTACTAACGAATTGCAGCAAAGTCGATGGGCTCTTATATGCGTTTTATGCCGTGAACGTGTGGGTGCGTGTATCCAGTGCAGTATAAAAACATGCAAAACAGCGTATCACGTTACGTGTGCATTTAAACATGGGCTTGAGATGAAGGCAATTATCGAAGACGAAATGGCGGATGACGGTGTAAAATTAAGGGTAATCACCTTTTATATAAATAGGGAGTTTATTTAAATTATCTTTTCATATAGAATTTTGAGTCAACTGGTCAATTTCATATTTCTAGTCGTATTGTCAAAAACACAGCAAAAAAGCAAAAGACAAAGTCGGTGTTGGTAGTAGTGGTGGAAGTAGCGGTGGTGGAAAAGGTGGATCGGATTCTGAGGATGGTGAATCCAGAAGACGTAAACGGAAAGACATGACATCTGAAGAGAAAAATCAAGCACGCGCAGCTAAGTATGTAATACAGTTTGTGTGATTTCATGAATTTTATCTTTTAAAAGTAACAAATTTTATTTTTGAAAGATCCATCTCAACAAATATTTGATGTCGTTTTTGAAATATTATCAAAAAGCGTAATTGGAATCGAAATTTTGAAAATTCTATTACGCGAAGTGTAACATGTATTATTTTTGTATCAGATTGCAGGAAATTGAAGCAGAATTTGATAGGCATGTTAATTTAAAAGACATCCATCAATTTGATATAGATAATGACGGCATTACGTATATTTACAACTATTGGAAATTGAAGAGAAGAGTAAGTTGATAATTATTACAAGTATATAAAATATAATGTTTAATTAATAACTACGTAATCGCGATGTGCGCTTTGTACTTTAGGCCGGCCACAATAAACCGTTGTTAGCACCTCGTTGTGGTGAGTTGTTGAGCGTGGGTGCGCGCGTGCAAGGGCAGGCGGCGGAATCGCAGAAGTTGAGGAATTTCGTTCAACTGCGTCAGGATCTCGAACGTGTAAGAAACCTCTGCTACATGGTTTGTCGACGCGAGAAACTCAGTCGTACTTATCTGAAAATGCGCGAGCAAACTTTTCACAAGCAGTTAGCGCTACTGTCTGGCCCGCCGCTATCGCCGTCAGTGGCTAACGCCATTATTGAAGCCAATCACGGGCCATCGATATACGATCGCGTTTACTCTCATCCTCATGCCAAGGATCACACGCATGATTTTGATACGATACTTGCTCGAATCGCGGGCATCGAATTGCCCGTTCCTACATCGAGCGATGAGAAAAAAGTGCAGCCGGACTTCAATGGCGCGTCCAATAAGAAACTTTACTTCAACGGCTCTGTCACACAGAAGAGCCTGGTTATAGACGTTAGTGAATTGTCGTCTATGAGTGGCACTGAGACAGACACGATAAAGCCGGTGAACAAGACAAACAAGACAACTAGCAAGTCCGCAAATAAATCGAAAAACTTGAAACTCGAGAGTGAATCGAGTACAGAAGACGAAGAAAGCACGACATCAAAAAGAAAGACTCCCACTAGGCGGAAAACGAAAAAAGTCAGTATGTCGGACAGATCGCGAGACAAATTGCGTAACAGCAGCGAGAGCGATAAGACAGATACTGTTAACAGCAAATCACGCGTTTTGCAACACATAGAGTTCGGTAGTTCAGGTAGCGAAAGTGACGAATTGTTGCCATTGAGTACCAATACTAGCTCTCGTCTCGGACCATCCGTAGCTGCCTCCACAATCTATTCAGACACGGAGTCAGATTCACAAGAGCACCAGACTCACTCTTCTGTACTTATTACGAAAGCCGCAGTGAAGGAATTTTCAGAATCGAAAAACACTCACAAGAACTTTGCGTCTAAGGACGCTGCGAGACAGGACTATCAGGACGAACCCACGAAAAATAAAGAGACAGTGAAAAGTATTAAGAAGAAGGATTACATACCATCCGCTCTGATAGTCCCGCAGCGACAAGCAGCGAAGAAAGCATCCGAGATTATGCAGCGAACGCAGAGTAAGAAAGAAAACATCACAAAAGATAGCGAGACTGTGGATTTCGTAAAATCACCCAGTGAGTCTCTAAAACCGACCAAGGAGAAACCATCTGGCAAGAAACAACGTGATAACAAGGTATTAAAAGACTCGAAAAATAACGACGTTTATGATTTCGATAAAGAGTTCGGCGATGGTACAGAGATCCTTGCTTACGTGCCGCAACGACAAGCCGCAAAGAAAGCTGCAGAGCACATTAAGAGCGGCATGGGCACGAAAGCCGCTCCAACGGATGTGGAAACAACAGACATGAAACCAAAGAAGGAACTACCGGATGGTAGCAAGAAGAAGGAGATCAAAAAAGAGGAATCGCCTAAGAAAGAAGAGCTATTGGAAAAGAAGGAAGATTCACCGTTGAAGGACAGACGAGGAAAGAAGCAGGCGTCCGAGCGTAGCAAGAGCGCGTCATCTCCTCCGAGCAGCAACAGTGAGAGCAGCAGCAGCAGCAGCAGTTGCAGCAGCTCCTCGGAGAGTAGTAGTGATTCCGACGTGGCCAAGAGTCCAACGCAAAAAATATCGAGCACCGCCAAGGAACAGACTTCTTCTTCGACCACCAATTCCAGCACCACTACTACCAACACGTCTTCTGAGAGCGACACCGGTAATCATGGAAGAAATAAAGCTGCGAACAGACGGCAGACGATTAACAGAATTACGAATGAGACAGTCGAGTCCGAAAAGAAGACTCTTGCGGGGCGGAAACTCAAGAGGCTGCCCGATAAGAAGCTTAAAACTTCCGACGGGCGGCATGGACCAGAGTTTCAGCCGCCGCCTACTGAGAGAGAAGAATCAAGTAGAACCGCAGCAATTAAAGAGTCACAACAACAATCTCAACAACAACAACAACAACATTCACCTAGTAAGAAGACCGATCAGAGAGACACATCTAAAAGATCGACATCTTTACAATCACAACAATCAACCGATCAAAGTATGTTCAGTGGGTCTCGAGATAATGATGGGATACGAGGTGTCTTTGGGGCCAAATCTACTAAAAAATCCGGTCAATCCGTTAAGCAAACACAGCAACAGCAGTCTGCTCTCAGAGGCAAAGAAGACGGCGGCGGAGCAGCATCCAGAACGAAGTCGGAGACTCGTAAACGAAAATCGAGTGATACTAAAGACGAAAAAGGTAACAAGGAAACTTTACCGCCCAAGAAAATGGAAAAGAAATTGACAGAGAAGGCGAATAAAGAAACCGAAAAGGACAACAAGCATGATATTATCAGCAATAAAACTGTTTCGGAATCCTTGAAGACAACTGAAAATACTTCAAACAAATCGGACGATAAGAGAATTAAGAAGACGAGCAATAAGAATGCGATTAATACATTGGAGGAGGAAATGAAGCAACGACGAGCAGAACGGGATAGTGCAAAGAAATCGTCAAGAGGACTAGATAAACTTCTCGAGAAACGTGAGCATCTTGACAAATTATCGAGAAACAAGAGCGCCGCTCAAGAGGTCAAGGTAGAAAGATCTTGCAACGAGGAAAACAAAGATATAATCTTGGCAACAGAGAAATCCATTGCAAAAGAGATTGTTAGGAATGAGAACGTTAAAAATCACATGAACGAAGAAGTCGCGGTGTTAGACACTATGAAACTAGAGAAAGAAGACATAAAGAAAGATGTTGGAATCGTAATGGAAAAAGTGACAGACAGAAAGAAAAAACTCGAGAGCGAGACACTGGCTGCGGTGGAAACAATTGCGACTAAGGAAACTGTTGGCAAACAGTCTAGTGATAATGTCTGCTTGAAATCGATGTCTGATAAAGTCGCATTGGTTGAAACTGAGACGGAATGCCCGTATAAGAGAAGGAAATCCGTTAACCGCTGTTCCATTTTCTCGCCGCAGCATGGTAGTAAAGATCCCAGTGTGTCAGAACTATTTGATTTCGATCATGACATATTGACTGATGATATGGTTAACGATGATGGCTTTAGCATACCTCGCGACGAAGAACGCGGCGCGGCGCCGCTCACGTTTTCTTTCAACAACGAAATCTGGTTTAAAGAGGACTCGAAAGAAGACAGCGCGCGCGAGACATTGAATTTGGTTGAGAAACTGCGTATGGAACTATCGAAGAAGTCGATTTCTAGTCAGTTTGATTTGGAGTCTGTTCCGGTAGAAGAGGAATCTCTTAAGAAAGAGGAACAATCTCTTCATCCGGTTGAAAAGCCGACAGAACTGCAGCAGCAGCAACCTTTGCTTCCGGAGAAAGTAAATGTCTTGGAACAGCAGCCAGTAGAACAGTCGCAAAAGCAACAACCGACCCTACAGTCAGTTGAGATGAAGAGTAATAGCAATCCGGAGCCCGTGCAACTATCCGAAGATCTCACGTGCAAACCTCATACGATGGAAGATAAGAGAAAACCTTGCTACACGAGTAATAGCAATAATGAACAGCAGCATTATATGTATGGAAACGAGGAGCGCGAGACAACGAAGGTAACAGTCGTGGAGCGCGCGAAGCTTGATCGGGCAGAAGCGGATGAGAGATGGGTGCCGCCGAGCATAGAAAATTTCAATCCAAGCGATGTACAACATCTGAACACACTAATCGATAACCAGAACCATCGTTATGCCGCTGCCGCCGCAGGTGCGCATCAGTTTCCAAATGATATCAGCGCTGTGATGCCAGATGCTGTGCCGAATCCCGATGCAGCTTTGGTCGCTCATCTGCAACTCAACATGAATATGCAGGAACAGTATCTACAGCAGCTGCAGCAGCAGACGCATTCGGCGATGGAACGTTTGCAGCATCTGGAAACGCAACATGTCAAACAACATGCGCAATCGAGTGTGCAATCGCTCGCGATAATGGATCAGCAAGTAGCGGCTGCAGCGGCCAACGCCGGAATACCAGCGCAGGTCGTTGATGAGATTACGCCTATAGAAATGGTTAACCGCCATCTAATCGGTTTGCCAAACTCGGAGGATGACCAGAGCAGTGTATTAGATAAAGAAGACGTGTCGTCAGATATCAGACAAGACTACACGCAAAACGGTTCTCCTTATAGCGAGCTCAACGGGCGTCCAGACACGCGATGGGCAGACAGCCACTTGTTACCTTCGCGTAGATCCACTTCTTCATCCATTACGTCTGCGTCTTCTGCAGAGGAACATGCGGCTATTCCGCCCTATAAGAACGTACCTCCAACGGCATATCCGCCGTGCACGATAGATGCGTCTTATCATCAATATCAATCGGAAACCAGTTCTTATGGTAGTGGTGCGGTATCGTTGTTCCCGCCACAATCGTGCCCCGCACCATTACCTTATCCAGCACCGTTCCCCGCAAACTTTGGTGCCGCTTTTCCGCCGCAGTCGTTATTGCCGCACGTGCCGAAACCGCTGGAAGAATCACTGAACATGCAGGCGTCATCTTGCACGGCCGCGTTTACTTCGTCGTCGCACAACATGGCGCTTACCGCAGCTATGGTGTCACCAACAAAAGTGACCACGCCGCCACCGCCTCCGTCAATATCTCAACAGCAACAACAACCACAACCGTCGCCGCCACCACCTCCACCGCCGCCGCCGCCTCCTCTGCCGCCGCCACCGCCGCCGCCGCCGCCGCCGCCGTCGCAACAGCAGCAGCAGCAGCAGCAGGAGCAACAGCAACAACAATCATCACAACCTTCATCAACAGAAGCGCCGCCATCTTCCGGACATGCATCATCTTTGTTGCAACAACAGAGTAATATGTCTACAGTGTCACCGTCTTTCCTGAACGCTATCGCGTCAGAAACGCCGGTCAGTAGTGAGACTGTTGTCGAGAATATTCCGGATATACTCGGCACAGATAGCAAAAGTGCATCGTCCGGTAAAAAATCACCGTCAAAACCGACGAGAACGTCCGCCCGGGTGACGTCGTTGCAAGGTAAGTCACCTGGGAAGTCGCCACGTCAAGAAACGACCAAAGCCGCTCCGAGCACTCGCGGTCGCAGCAGAAACGCCAAGGGATCTCAGCATTCGTGCTACCGAAGTCGCGGTCGCGGTCGCGGTCGTGGACGTGGCCGTAGTGTGCAGAACGCGTCGCTTGCATTAGTAACGATGTCAAATGTACTTCACAATGACGACTCGATTCAGAACAAGTTGGTCGGTACGGTGTACGATTTTGATTCAGATGAAGAATCCGCGAATGAGACCAACATCGCGGATTTGCGAACAATGCGCGAGCGCAAAAAATCGACCGACGCGAACGAAAAGAATCGAGCAGCTGATCTGCTCGCCACGCTGCCGGTGAACGATGGTGGAATACCTAGATGTCCTACTTTGCAAGTGATGAAGAGATTCAGCGAATTTGTCGGTGCAAAAAAATATACCGATGAAAAGAAAATTTCGTCGCCGCATCACAATCCAGAGACCGCTTTAGCCAAGTGCGAATTGAGCGACGGCCATCAAGCGTTTACTGATATGCCGGTCATGCCGTTGTTGCCAGGACCGGTGGATATGCGCACATATAATTCAACCGTAGATCAGCCGAGTTCATCAGTCCATGGTCAGTCTTACACTAATCATTTGCTGGATTCGTTTGCTGCGGGCATGTCTGCGGATCCGAATTCGCAAGACCTCGACATCGATCTGGAGATGCCGCCGCCACCTTGCAACAGCATGTTTGAGAAAGCCACTGAACATGTATGTCCCGAGCCAGAACAGATGACGAGTTTTTATCGAAAGCCATGCTCGAGGTTTGGCGACATATCAGTAATGGATCCGTCGTCCGCGTCAAGTTTGGATGCGAATAAAGTCTCTCTAACAGACTCGAGGAATCAGCTAAAAGTGAAAATCAAAGGACCGTTTCTTGATGCAAACTACGTGCCTGCATCGTCGGTGCCACCATTGGCACAACAAGCGCCAGCGATTATTCCACCAACTGCTACCTGTGCATCTGTCGCTTCAGGTACGTCGAATCTACGTCGCATGCGTAAGAAAGAACTGCTGCGTCAATATTGCTCACAGGACATGAACATGGATGACGCTACATGCGCTAACGTAGCATCCACGCCCATCGTCATTCCACCTATAAATCAAAACCGTACGGTTATTACTATTCCTAAGGCTGTAGCTTCGATGACGAGTATACCTACCCGCGAGGATTACAAGGCGGTTGTAGACGCAAACATGGAGAAAAAACGAAGAAAAGAGCGTGGCGGCAGTGGTTTTCTCGACGTAGCGGCTGGAGAGGAAGAGAATAGTTCTGACAGGAAACGCGGTCTTATGGTAGGCACAATTAGCGATCGTCGAAGAGGTCGACAAGCCAGACCAACTGCCACTGCAGTAACTAACAGCGCCGGACCGCCGAAATTGAAGATAAAGATCGGTAATAGTAGCATAATTGGTGGTCAGGAGATAGGTAATGCACAGGATGATCGCAGCAGGATACGACCTCCGAAGAAACGACTTAGCAGTATTCCGAGTACACCCAGCATGGAAGAGCTACGTCGCGATAGCATGAAATATCGAAAGATGATCATGGCGAATTTTGATAGCGATGAGAAGACAAAGAGCAAACGCGACAAGAATGGCAAGCGGAAGAAACGGCAATCTAGCAAAAAGGAGGCGCGAGTGCAAATCTTAGAAGGTGGCACTGCGCCACCGAAACTTATCATTCGACTTGGCAAAAATTCGGGCGGCGCCAATTCCTTAACAAGCGTTGCAACCGGAGACGAGAATGACAATCAGCAACAACAGCAAGCATCGTCGGACGGAAAGAACAACCGGGTAGGTCCGCCGCCTCCGCCACCACCGCCATCATCTGAGCCCACAAAACAGGAGGCAGGAAATTACCTGACAGGTGGCAATGTCGACGAGAAGCAACCGATGGATCCAAATGCTGGCGCGACCGCCCTCAGGAACGTTCGCTCGGCAAAAGTGACGCCAATTCGGTTAAAACTGACGCGCTGTCAGGAAGGCTACGAACTAAAAGATCCGGTAGTTGCTAGCAGCGCGAGTACTTTAGACGACGATGGTAGAAGTGGTAATGGTGGTGATAATAGTGCGACGACGACAACGACGGTAACGTTGGTGAACTCGATGGCGTCTTCGTTACCGATCAGTGGCGTCGAGCATGAAGCAGCAACTGCGGCGGTGGCAACAAACCGCTTGCCAGCCGCTACCGACATCGCCGTTAAGACCAGATCCGAGCAAGAAGAGCAACCGCCGAGCATAGAGAAGCAATCTTCCAAAGAGGACGATATTCCATTGCTGCCTCAGTCCACGAATCACAGCTCGTCGGGGTGTCCGCCTGCACCACTCCCGCAAGGATGCCAAGTTAGGTGATAATTAGCGATAATTGTATAATATAGTAATTTAGTGATATATACCGTTCGTTTAGAAAGACGATTTTACGCGTGAATGTGTGTGTTACGTGTATACGTGTACGGCACCTGTCACATTGCTTGCTACCTGTCGTGCGCATATATACATAACAAATGTCTTCATCCCGCGCGCGCGCACACATATACACATCTACACTCACACATACACACACATGTATATTATTCAATGTTGAGACAGAGACTCACACTAGAAGCGTTTAAAAGTGTAACATAAATTATTGATTATTGTAAATGATCTGAGGGTGAAGTGAAATATCACAAAGTGCCCAAAATTTACAGTAAATTACCATAAATATAAAAAAAAAAAAAAAAAAAAAAAAAAAAAAAAAAAAAAAAAAATTCGGAGTGTATCAACGGCTCGCGCTAAGGTGTTTTCACGTTTTGCGCATCATACATTTTTTAAAATGACATATATCTCTGCATCTTTTCTTCTTTTACAGATTGTTGACAATTCAGTTGACAATTCAGTCTTTGCAAATCGAAATAATAGACGATAGCAACCATAAAAAACAATATACATAAGCCTATAAAATTTATATTTTTTTGAAGTTGTTTTGAGAGACGAGTATAATGATTTCCAAAATAGTTTGTCCAGTGAATTCGAAATATATTGACCTCAATGTTTTACTATCACGTCAGGATCTAAAAGATAATTTAAAGATAATGAAAAATCTTTGTAAAAAAATATAATTTTGTAATACTTATTACCTCAAGTTGTCATTGTCAGTTCTTTTACTGCATCGGAGAATTAAAAAAAAACCTGATCTTAAAATTATTTGCTTTGTACACAAGTATTCTAATAGTTATTGTGATTAATATATTTTTAATTTGTTACAAAAATGTGCTTTATTGTGCATATATTTTAAAAGTTAAATAATATATATATACATATAAATGTATACATGCATGTGTACATATATACATATGCGTGTATGTGTGTATATGTATATATATTATCTAAACAATACATGTAACATGATATTAATGATTCTTTGTCAAATAAATTAAACTTTGAATCTTTATTTAGTTTTTTTTTTTTAATTATTTTTATTTTACATCACAAATGAATTCATTTATTGGACAATCTCAATTTTAACGTGCAAGAATATATAAGAGAATATATAACTTTGAAGTTTTGAATTTTTTTGAGCAATTTTGTTAATTTTTTTATTGCATTATTATTTATATGAGATAATACGTCTAATCACGACGATTTATTTTAATTTGCTTGTCACAGAAACGGTCTCTTCCTTGGACAGAACTCTGCTCCTAAACATTGATCGACGTGCGACGCTCAAAGATTTCTTTCACGCTCGTTGATACGACTTCATTAGAGTATGATGACCAGAGAGAGACTTTAAACGATATCCTTTAGGTAGCAGTTCTGAAAACGATTAATGTGCTGTGATTAACACCTTATCGTGATGTCGTGTTCAACGACGTAAAAACTTATCCTGTACAAAAAAAAGCATATTTCTCAAATCACTAGGTCGTGATTTTTAAATGCTACTTATATAACGAATTTTAACAAAAAAAAAAAAAACTATAGAATATGTAATATTTGAATCGACAAATTTATATATCGATTAATCGTAGCAGGAAGAGTGTATATCATCTGTATGGATGTAAAACGTCGTTTGACGAAGAGACTTTGCAAACTTTTGTCTTTTTTTTTTTTTTTTTTTTTTTTTTTTTTTTTTTTTTTTTTT
>QVNZ01003649.1:0-28477 GCA_014825645.1 Pseudomyrmex dendroicus
AGCGTCGGTATTATCAATAACCGCGTTGGTATTATCGACCGCGGCAGTATATGGATCAGATCTCGAGCCGCTCACGGAGAACGGCGCGCGGTAGTGGGGGCAGCCGGAGGAGAAATACTTCTCCTCGCGCCGCACGATATGGTGCACTCCTCTGTACATAGAATTTTCCGAAAGAAGTATTCGTTTCCGTTGATTTTTTATGGTGCTTACAGCAACGACTTTTAATTGGCTATTCTCACAAAGTTCTCTAGAAAAAACTCTATCCACTAACCAATCAACATAAAGTCTTTGTTGTATTATGAAAACCTAGCAGCATATTTAGGCTGCGTTCGTGGAGCGCGCTATTTGCGCTATTGCATCATTGTATCTTTGTTTTTCATTTAATGAGCGATAAAGATAGAATTTACAGTCTACAAAGTTTTTATATTCATTGGTGCGCATTGATGTGTTTGCAAAACTTTCAAACATTTCTCTCGAATTTGTAAGATCAATTTTTAATAACAATCACAAACTAAATTTTTATCTTTATTTAACTATATAGCGTATTATACTATGTAATTCACATAGAAGAACATAAAAAAGCTTTCTGTTACGCGTTATTTAATCTCGATAGTTTTACGTTTTATCTGAAAGTGAGAGACGAAAAAGTAACGACGACTTTTTGTTATGTCTATTCTTTATAATTTTGGCACAACATAGTATGTAAAATTAAAAACAATGGAATCTTTGAAAAGAGGACCTGATGAAGAGCTGATAATATACGAACCAGTTCTAGTTGGAATCAATAATCAAGATTCTATACGTATTGATAAAGATGAGGTAAGGAATACAATGTTTTATATCACGTTCTGATAATTTATATCTGTTTCTGTTAACTGTTTTTATTTTTCTATTCGTAAACAGTTTAAAATTGGTCGTGCAAGGGATAATGATGAAATTATACTAGATGTTACAATATCTAGAAGACACTGTGTCTTCAAATGCGAAGGTTATAATGAATGGACAATTAAAGATTTAAGCTCTTCTGCAACATATGTTAACAATGTTGTCATTCCTTCTGGAGTAACACATAAAGTTAATCCTGGTGATATCATACAATTCAGTCCTAATGAGACTTTTAGATATCAGTTCACACTTGCTCATAAAGAACATTGTGTTAAGAAATCTCGTATAGATGAAAAAATACTTGACACTGTTCTCAGCAAGCAGAAAACATTTTCAGAGTTCCAAGAATGCCAGAGAAAGGAGCTCAGAGGTCAGCTTGAAATAAAACAGAAGGAGCAAGAAGAATTAAAACATCAATTAGAAGATTTACTGTCACAACAAACTGTTGCTAATGATGATAGAGAAAATTTGCTGCGGCAAATTGAAGCATTAGAAAGCAAAATAGAAACAGGTAATGCTCAAGAACAACATTTGCAGAATATGTATTCTGAGTTGTTGGAAAAATTAGAAAATGAAAGGCTTCAATTTGAGACAAGAATAAACGATGAGAAGCAGAAGTGGCAAGAAGCATTAAATATGAGTAAACAAGAAAAAGAAATGTTAGAAGTAAAAATGAAAGAAAAAATGGAAAAATGGAGAGAAGAGCAACAAGCAGAATGGAAAAGTATGATGGAAAATAAGATGAAAGAAGAAAAAGATATTCAGGCCCAATTATTGAATGAGAAGAATAAGTTAGAAGAGAAATTAAAAGAAACAGAAAGAGCTTTGAAAGAACAAGAAGCAAAAGCAGAAACTTCACAGGCAGCTTTGAATAGTATGTTTCTTTGTTTTTAAATTTTTGAATTAAAGATTTTTTTAACCGTAAGTTTTATTAATAAGTTTTTTATTCACTTTTTTCAGTAAATACAGCATCTGAAGTTGCTGCTGCAGGAAACAACTGTATACTTGTAGAATTTGTTAATATTGACCCATCATCAGAGTTACAAGTAATAGATACGATAGATCTGACTGAATTCAGTCAGGATACAAATATGGAAAGTAACATGAAAGAAAAAGTTCTTGAGAAAGTTAGCGGCATTATGGACGATCAGTTGACATGTAGCATATGTTCAGAATTATTTGTAAAAGCGTCAACGTTAAATTGTACTCATACATTCTGCCGCCACTGCATAAGCCAATGGTACAAAAAGCGAAGAGATTGTCCTGTTTGTAGAAAACCAATAATATCAATGAATACGTCATTAGCTTTAGATAATTTTATCGAAAGTATGATAGAGAACTTGCCTACTGACCTAAAAAACAGAAGAAAAGAACTTGTACAAGAAAGAAAAGGTAAAACGTTTTCATAGAAAATTTCTTTAAGTGCTTTTTTACAATAGTATAAATATAAATATATTACAATAATTTGTGTAATTCTAATTTGCGTCTAATCTGTGTAGTTTTCTAATACTATTGTAATATTTTTTAGCATTTGAAAACAACAAAACGTTATTAACGTACAAGAAACGTTATTAAATGCAAGAATCTCAAGAAGAAAAAAAAGAATAGTATTTTATTATAATATTTACGTTTGTTAGTCACAAAAAATATTTGATTTGTTAATAATTAACATTCTATATATCATATATAGATGTATATATATATATATATATGATATACTTTTTTTCAAAACTCACATATTGAAATATTGGAAGTTTTATTTTTGTATGGAATCTTAGAATTTTTTTTCATTTTTTTATTTTCATTGTTACAAGATAAGCTGTATGATAATAAAGTTTCTTGAATAAATTATCTTGTTTCTTCTTGGACACGATATAAATAAAAAAAGAAAGAGATACTTTTTTACTATAGTTACTCTCATAACTTGAGATCACGGACTCTCGAGTGCGTCCTCTTACATTTGTAAGTTGATTCTGCATGCGCAAAAGGAATATAACCTAAAACGTGTGTCAAGCACGAAGATCAATGATCATCACTGATTATTGTTTACACGACCATTTGAAGACTAAAAGATATTGTGACAGTCAAAATGCACAGTGCATTTCATCGTATTACTTATTTTCAGATATACAGATATATTAGTTCATCTAATACGCACTTGAAATTTTCCAGAGAAACTAGATTTATGAAAAAACTACTGCTTGGTAATAAATTGAAAAGGTTAAGCACAAGTTTCTTGCAACAAGCACATAAATGCTTGTTTATATTATAGTTTTTTGTTAAATATTCGTTTTTTGCATTTCAGGAAATGGTACAATTTGAATGCAGATTTACGCAATATCAAAAATACTAATTCGACCAATAAATCTCTTTCTATGCACACAGTACGTAGAATGACCATTCGTGATAAACTTTTTATGAAGCATATAACAGACTTGATATCAATGGGAGAAATATCTGACATCTTAAGCAAAAACATAGAAGTTACTCATGTAAAAATAACCGCAGACTTTAAGTATGTAAATGTGTTTTGGATACCCAGTGAAGAATTTGCTCCCAGTGAAGAAACATTGCAAAAATGTGCCAATATTATTCGTCAAAGACTTTCTGAGCTTCGTGTTATTGGAGTAATACCACCTATCCAATTTGTTAGAAATATGCAGTATTCAATAATGGAAGAAGTAGAGAAAAAATTGAAAGCACTAGCTTTGGAACAAGAAATTGATCCTTTGCCATGTTCTGAACAATCACAATTGTTTTTTTCAAATACAGTTGATCAAGCTTTACATGAAGAAGCAGATCTAAATTATCATTTTGAGATAGATCAATCTCAGACAGAATTACCTGTAATGAGACATGATGTTTTAGGATTGGATCATTACAATATTATGTCAAGGGTAATTTTTTGAATTTTTATTCCATTTGTTTTTTAAGATAAAGATATAAAAACTGTTCTGTGTTAATACTTGCAGATTACTGCTTCGTTATCTAAATCAAAGAAAGCTGTACAGAGACGAATGTTGGATATAAGTACTAGTGCAGATAATAGCTCTGGCGATATTTTGAGTTCCAGAATTCCCAATATTTTAACAAAGCAAGAGCAACAAAAAATGTTCTCTGAATTTCTAAGGAAAAAAAGAATAGAAGAAAAACACAGAAATCGTGCAAAACGTTTAGAAGAACAGAAATTACTATATAATTATGAAGAAACAGAGCCTAAGTATGAGGAAGATCATGAGGAAGGTTACGAAGAAGATTACAATAGTGATGTATAATGTAGCAAATTTACGCCACAAAATACAATATAATCCCAAAACTTGATTTCTGTTCTTTCTTTCTGAACCGTTTTATTTATGTAAATATAATACTAATACTTCATACATTTGTATGGACTTTCTATTTGTACAATAAATAACTTATTAATGATAATTGATAAATTGTACAATAATAATAAATTATGTTGTACATATAAAAGAAAAACAATTCTTGCTAACTCGTGCAAGTTTGAAATGATTAATAAGAATTAATAAGAATAGCACAAACTGGTTAGTTAATATTAGAGATATAACCTGTTCATAAACTTAAAATTGTACATAATGTCATTATTTTATATTTTATACACGCTTTGTGTGTGCTTTTTCCAATTTTTATAAATTTGTCTTATAGTACATAACTTTTTAATCACGTATTAGATTCCTTAATAGTCCCGCAGCCTTTTGTTTTGATTGCGGTAACTGGAGCGGCAATCTTAGGCATATATTTTTCCTCGTTTTTGATATCAAAATCTAAAATGATTACGAGACTACCGAAAATTCTTAACACATTGTCGACGGTTGCTCGGCAAACGCATATTTTATACAAACAAGAATTCTCGTTTTCCGTCGGCAATATATTAAGATATGAATCTTACTTGTAAAGCAAGATCATTGTTATTCTTTTAGTTCTTTCCGCAGATTTGCGGAATGCACCATCATGATAATTTTTAAACGCAAAATACGCGTTTAAAAATTGCGCGTATTTTTTTAATATTTAAAATATCATATAAAACTCGCACGTATTAGTTTAACATTTACTTTTTTAATATTGTGATATACTGCACGACGTTGCTATTTTACAGCATGAAAAATGAATTCAAACATTAATATTCTTTACACGTTTATATCTTTGTACACAAATTCTCTAGTATATTACATGTTCTTACCACATGGTTCTTTGTACCGAATCAATAAAACTGGAATGTCCTGTTCCTCGAGAATATTTCATTCTTGATTTTAACTTGCAACCAATTTTGACATTTCCAGTCTTATTTTTTCGACTCTTGTTCTTTAAGCGAAAACCTTTGTTCTGTGTTCGGTAAAGTTACATTTATCTCTTCATCACTTACGGGTTTATTGTATGAATGTAAGTTTGATGAAGTTAAATGAAGTATCGAGTCACTTAAAGCACATGCTTCCTGCACATATTTATTAAAAATATCACTTTTGTCTGCATAAACGTGATGCCCGGCTCCAGAAATCACCTGCAACATAACTTATCTGTTTGTAACTTATCTTTGTTTTAATTATAAAAAGTTAATTTGTCTTGGGTTTACATTAATTTTTGTACCTGAACATTAACATAAGATGAAGATCGAGACTGTCTTATCGTCTCGCCGGCTGAATTATCGACCCATGATCTACTCCCATACAACAACGTAATAGGTATCTCATTGCTTAATTTGTCCATTCGTCTAACAATAGGATTTTTTGCCCATCCAAAACCATGCATCATCGCGTGAAACGCACTCTCACCTCTTTTGATCAAATATATATTTAAGCATTTAAATAACGTTTTTATTCTTACATTGAGAAAGAAATGATTAACTTAAAAACTTACGATGGCGTTTGTATATTGCACTGATGTATATATTGCGAAATTATTGCAGTATCATCTTTCAACACAGGAGTAAATTTTTTCACTATATCGGGTCTTGTCTTCTCAATGAGCCACTGTCCTAAACAAAAATAAATAAAATAATTTAATAAATAATTTGCAATAAATACTTATTTATTTAATCAATATGAATTGTGGACTACAATTAAATCAAAATATGAAAAAAACGTATCGATAAAGGAATACTCACCAAATGGTCCTGCAACTCTGACTGCCCATAACGGATTCAAAGGCTGCACTGCAAACGCTATAGCTTTAACCCAAAATGGTATGTGTGTTCTTGCAACAGCATCAGGAGGTTTCTCAGGAAAACCCCATGGATCAGCTAGTATAAGATGTTTTACTCTCTCTGGATATTGCATCGCGTAAGATGCCGCGAGAAAACCGCCCATTGAGTGGCCCAGTAATACAAACTTTTCCAGTTGCATTTCTCGTCTCCATTCTTCCACAGAGCGCACTAACTGCTCCTCAGCCTTTTGTGCTTCGTTACTGAAAACAGGTCTACTACTCCTACCGAATCCTAAGAATGAATAGAAGTACTTATTAAATATATATGTGCACAAACAAACAAACAAACAAACAAACAAACAAACAAACACACACACACACACACACACATATGCGCGCACGGTCAAAAATACATAAGTCAGAGTAGAGGGATACTTATATACATTTAAAAGATAGAAAGATAGGGAAAACACAGCAGATATATAGATATATAAACAATATATATTCATATGCAATTACAAAGTTCACATAACACTTAGTCATAGAGATATGAATCATATGTTGTCAAGTGGATTTCACAGAACAAATGAGAATATCAGAAATTATAGAATATTCTCTTTAATTAAAATACTTTAACATTTAAAAATTTTATAATAATTAAAATTAAAATAATTAAAACTCTATTTACCTAATAAGTCTATGGCATATACTGGTCTCTGAGATGCAAGCGCATCTAGATTTAAACACCATAATGCTACTCCAGCTCCTAAGCCATGTAATAAAACAATAGGAGTCTTTGGCGATTCTTCATTCAACGAAATAGTCCAGATTTTATCGGCTGGTCCCACTACTGGCCCAATATCCACATACCATCCTCTATATGCAGTTTTTAAACCTATAGCAGTTTATTATAGTTTTTAATATAGATTTATTTTTAATATAGATTTATTTTTAATATAGAAGTTTACATAAATTTAAATTAAAAATAATTTATAACAAAAGAAAATAAAAAGAGTAAACAGAACTAATAAAAATAAATTTCAGTTTAAAACTTATTTTTTTATTTTACTTACATGACAAAATTTTCTTTTCTGCAGCACGTAACATGGTTGAAGACGACCCAGACCAGCTAAACCATCCCCAAACCCAGCTGCTATTTTGATAATTCAAAAAATTTTATTTTATTTTTTATTTTTTATTTTTTATTTTTTTTTTTGTATATTTACAGATGTCAGATGTCCTAAAGATATTAGAACTTTATTCACAGTAATAGTTTGAGTATATACAATTAAAAACTTTAAACTGATTACACATCAATATTCTCTAATCATACATTGTCATGCACCAACATAAATAAACGCTGTATGTGTATTAATAGCTGTTATATCATAGACTTAAATTATTACGTTCTTACTCGCGCTCATTTATCTATAGTTGCATTATTTATAGCCACGTGGTTGCAAGAACTTAGACAGCAAAATGGCCTTGAACAATAGATTACCTAGTAACTTAAATCTTCTAAATCGACATAATTTTAAACACTATTTGTTAGGAAATTTATGTACTTGTATCAATGTTTAAAAATCATCGTCTATTATTTGTGTTACACATATAAACTGTGTTGCATATAAATAAAACTTATTTTATAAAATATGTATAGAAGAAAAGCTAGACGAGAGACTTCTTGCATGATACGCAAAATGATTCTTGTCGCCAAAATGACGTAACGTTACAATGACAATGCGGTAGTCGCATTTGAAATTACACATAATTGACATATACACAGATCAATGACCGGATTTGTCGCGAATCTTTGCGATTGTCGATTAATTTTCCAAGTCTTACCTTCTTGCCTGAACGATTTCATGATCCGCCATCATCTCAGCACAAAGACGATGGTGGACTATACAGCTGTTCCGCCGTCAATGGTTCTGTTTGTCGCAACTCGCAACGCGGAAATACGCTCATATAGCTCGACACGCGATAGATATAGACATATACTACAACGATACTATTATCTTGCGTAAGCTTGTGAATGTATGTACATAATATACATACATATATATTATACTTTTCAAGTGGTGGGTGGTGTATAGTGGTGGAACACCGTGTGACGGAAGGAATCAGCTGATATTGAATCAAGACAAATTACAAACATCTATACACTAAACTTGAAACACTGCTATTTGTACCTTTAACTTGTCCCCAAAAGATTAAACTATGAAACTTGCGCATGCGCAATCCGAAGGTCTATCGGAAGAAGCTACATACATATATATGATCATACACACATGATCTAAATCATATTGCATCGCAAGACATGATCATGATCCACAATAATGAAGTGTACAATAAAAAAAACTTATTATATAATTTTTATATATTTATAAATTCTTTAATTATAATTAATTTTTAAAAATAGATTTTTTGATGTTAAAATATATATTATGGCATTCCTATACATAATAAATTTATTATAGTAAAAAATATAAAATGTCTATTTGTTATTTTATATTGATACAAATTCTCCGATTACAAACTTCGGGTCAGTTTTTACTTAACTACCATAACAAAGATTTTCCTTCAGAATCTGTCGAAGGATTAAAGAGTCTTAAAATAAAACAGATGCTAACTTGAATTTAAATCGTCTTTGTTTTTAGCAGTGAGCTCAAAGATCATATCTCGCATGCGACTTAATTCTGTTAATTCTAATTTCATTCTTTGAATATTTCCGTCTTTTTCCGATATGGTTTGTTGATATGTCTGTAGCATTTGTGTCATTTGTTGAATTTCTTGCTTTAATGCAGATATATCGCTTTGATATGTTACTATTTCTGTACTCTTGTTCTCTATAATCTATAACATATAAAAAAATATTTGCATAAAACAGTTTTCATCTAATATGTAAAAAATATTTAATAACAGAATTGTACCTGTTCTTTCTTGCTGAGAGAATCTTTCATCTTTTGCAAGAGTTTACTTAATTCGTGATTCTTATTAGTCATATCTACAACCTTTGCATCGGCAGTTAAACGTTCATTATCTAACTCCTGGACTTTCTTACTCAATATATCATTCTTATTATTACTTGCTTCTAATTCTTGTGTACATTGCGTCAGCTTCTCATTCAAGTTTTCTAACGTTGCCGATTTTTCTACTACAATTTTTCTCAATGACTCATTCTCCTAAAAGTATGCAATCAAAATATATGAAAACTGCTATTATAATAACGTTTATTATAATTGCATAATTATATAGTCAATATCAACCTGTTTTTTCACGAGAAGTGCTTTCTTAGATTTTTCTTCCATCTCATTAAGCTTTTCCATTAATGTAGATTTTTCAGCTCTTGTTCCTTCCAAACACTGTTGAGTATCAAACAATAATTGATGTAATCTACTAGACTCAGCTACTACTTGTGCTAATCTATGTTGAAGACTAGTAGCGTGATTATTCGCTGCTTCTAAATTTGATTGCATTGCTCTTTCGGAATGTCTCATTGCTGCTAACTAATAAAGGTAATTAGATACATAATTATATTGCGCGAACTAAAATATATATATATATATATGTATATTTGTGTGCGCGCGCACGCGCATGTGTATATGTAAAAAAAAACATACGTAAACGTGTACCTTATATTCGTATAATTCCATTACTGCGGATGTCGGAAGATCACTTATCTGATTGGATTCAAAAGCTGATTTAAGTTTAGCTAAAAATATATCGAGACGCTCTTCTTGTACAACGGAAAATAATGGCGCCATTTCGTGTCTATTATAATTTAATGATGTTTTATTTACGATTTCCAACACGTTGCTATTAGTACTCTGAACTAATACTAACGGTTCTAATTCTTTCATGCACAATGCTACTGCGGAAACACTAGAAATAAAAATATAGTAAGTTTGTATATTTTGAATTCAAATAGACATTACATCAAGTAAAACAATTACCATTCTTGCGGAAATCCAATTGACGATGTTAATTGCAAGACTTTTTGTTTTACTTCTCCATCACCGGTAAATAATGCTAACGCCATTATTATTTGCACCTGTTTCTTGCTAAGCAATTCAGAATACAATGTCAGCCAGTTGGAATGGTTCGCCGCCAAATCTGCTGTTAACGCTAATGCATGAATGTACAGATTGGTAGACACGTTCTGCAAAATTAAAAATCTACTGTCAATATAATTCTAATTTGTTTTGAACGTTATATAATACAAGTAATAATACTTGGATAAAATTTCCGATCCAATTTCCAGCGGCAGAGAATTCGTTATCTAACAGATGACTAAACAATTTACGCATCGCATGTTCATTAAAAGATTGTATAATCTTTTTTTTAAGTGCCGGAGTTTTGATCATTTCTTGAAACAGTTGCATCAATTCAGCTTGTCTCGTTTCCGTTTCTACAGTTTGATTCCCATTATCGTCGTTTTCCGGATTTGTTATGAGCATAAGGACAGATGGATCTATCTCCATTAAAACTTCGGCGGAAGTTTTAGTACGACGAGAGTCGATTAATATGGTTCGTATTAGCGCTAAAGCTTTAGAGCACACCTATATATTTTTCAAGAGAAATTTTTATTAAAACATTAATTCATTATTGACATTTAAGTGTTAATCATATAATACATATAATAGAAATCGCATACTTGTTCCACGGGTACCCATGTCATAGCTGATTTTATACAAGCAGGATACAGAGGCGTTAAGGCAGTTATTTTCAGCTTCACCAACAATAGTAAGAATTCCATCATCAGAGCAACGCACTCTGGATCTGTATTTTCTTCCAAAGTTGTTAATATATTTTGCACGTCATTGCCATAACTAATACATCCCCCCAAAACATAATATCCTTATGCATTATTATGTAACACATAAATCAATTGAATAAACTTACTTTGAATACATAAGCAGCACATTTCGAGAATGTTCGTTTTGCCCAACATCGTTGAAAAAATCAATAATATGTCTTAATAATAAAACATCTTTTTGTATCATTGCTGTTTTGAGATTGGTAAAAGTCAATGATGCAAAGTCCATGATATATTTCTCGGAAATGTTTGTATTTGTAGGCTCCAATATAATCAATAGCTTGCAACATTGTACACTAGTACTGACATGATCTTGGAGTTTCAACAATGTTCTAATAAATGCTTTAGTATTGATGGTTCGCATCAAAGTGTAGACTGCTGGAAGATTTTTGTAACACAGATTTACCAGCACTCCCAAGGATAGAGCAATAATTTCTTCCTCTTTTGCTTGAACCACCCACTGAGTCAATGTAGAAATTAAATATGGAAGATGAGCTTCTTGCCATGATATTTTAATTCCATATGTTAATTCTTGTAATAATTTTAATACTCTTATTCTTTTCTCACTTGTCAGATTTGTCTAAATGTGATCAATCAAAAAGAATAAATATGCAACAACAGTATGTGACAGTATATTATAATTTTTTATACCTCTAGTAATCTTGCCAATAAAGGTGCAAATTTGTACGTATGAATGAGTGATTGTCTAGAAGAAATATTCCGGCAAGCATTTTGTAAAACATCCACAGCACTCCAGATTAAGGTGGATCGTGATCCAAAAGAATTCATAAGTTCATACAGGCTTACATAGAATTCTGCAGCTATAGTAGTGCCAGGATCAAATATACTCAGATCTAATGATGCACTTATCACCTTAAAGACAATGACGTGTAACATAAAATAATATATCTTACTTGCAACAGTTTTCTACAAAGTAATTGCAATATAAATCATTAAACAGAGTAGCTCTTACGAAACTTTTCAGAAACAATTTGGAATAATTATTGCCATTTTTTCCATTTTCTTGTTTTTCAAGAGAGAAACAAAATACAACAAAAATCAAAATTGATTCTAAAATAATTTCGTAATAGATACCCAGATAAACATAATGTCATTCTCATCTCATAATTTACCCCGAGACTTCTTTGTATTGCAGATATAGCGCTTTCGCTAGGATGCTTGTTGTACTCCAAAGCTGCTGAAATAAATGCTCTGATGTGTTGATACTTCTCCATTGTGTTCGTAATAATGTTTTCGAAAAAGATTTAAAATCACTCCAAATTGCTCCACTCGCTTATTAATGCATCGATATATCTTTCGAAAATTTATTACTGAGAATATACACATAGAAATTACACATGTCCTTAAAGTTTAGTTGTAACGGAGATTCATTATTCAGCGAAAGTGGTTTGGTGATGCAAGTTACCAAAAGTATTAGGTTGAACAGAAATCATAGCACATCAAAGAACACATTGTAGACATTAATGTTGTTGATACGCGCCTTTCTTGGACCCACGAATTCCCAAGCAAAAGTTCAAACCAAACGCCTATTTTTAAACAAACCGACTTGATTCAAATCCAACCAATTGCGTCTGGCTGCGTTCTGAAATTCACTGCCGAAAGCAGTAAATAAATTAACCAATCACAGGCATGCATTAAGCTCGTTTTACATTAAACATAGGTTGCAGGAGGTGACCAATCACTGCGAACTCGACTTAAATCTTTACATATGGCGAGTTTCTATAGAAACATTTCGTAAGTGGGTTTTAGCTACATGAAAACACTGCCGCAACTACATAAGCCATCGTGTTCAAACGTGTTCACATTGGTTCCTATTTGTCCGTAGTGATCGCTTGATCGGTACGTACACGTTCGTGTAAACGCGGAGAGAGAAAACGAAGTCGAGGAAGATACACATAGTTGGCTGAGAGACGTGCAAACACGCTAGGATTTTGCGTGCTCGATCCCGTGAACCTGGGAAATCAAACGGTGATCGTTTGCATCGCGTGACTTCCGCAGAAATACGCCGCACAGCTGAACGAACGGACCGAAAAGTGACGCAGCACCGTATGCATCGCGCGTGTCGGTAATCTTTTCTTTCTCTCTCTCTCTCTCACACACATTCACTTACTCACTCACTCTTTTCCCCTCTCTATCTCTCTCTCTCTGTCTCTCCCTCTCCACGGTGTGTCAAACTTCCGACTGCTCGTTGTCGACGTTTCTGTCGTTCGTGTTCGTCGATATAGGTTACGAAAAGGGAACTCGAAGGGTTGAACCCGTGCTGGTGTGTAAAACGACGTTTTTTTTCACGGCGACTACATCTCCGATAGCTATTGCGTAGCTCGTTCTCGCCGTATGCAAACAACAACAGAGCGAGAGAACAGTAGCGAGAGCGAGAGGAAATCAAAGTGCGAGTAATTGTCCGGGAATCGCGGATTGGTTCGAAGAAGAAGGAACCGAGAGAGAGAAGAGTGCTTCTGGAGTTGCGTGCGTGTTTTGTGTACTACTCCTCCTCCGTTCGGGAGCTGTCATAAATGTACACGTTCTACGTAGATTGCGCGATCTATGCTCGGTCAACGGGCCGATCTATCGATGGCAAGTGCTGATCGTGCTTGAACGCTTGCGGCGGTAAATCGTCGACGTTTACTCGTCACATCATCATCACCACCACCGTCGGCGTTTTTTACGTTGCGCCTGTGTCATCGGCGTCGTCATTGTCGACGTCTTCCGAGAAGCCAGCGCGGCGTATCTATCTAGACGGCGAACTTTTCAACAAGAAGCAGGTTAAGCATACTTTCGACTTGATGATTTCTCCATTCTCTGGCAGGTGTCCATCTCGAGAACACGCGAACGAGCGAGCGAGTTGAATGAGATAAAGAACGGATTGCTAAATTATAAATCAGTTCATACAAACAGGAGGAAGATGTTAATGTCATATCCACATAAGAGACGAGAGAGCGAGAGCGCGTGCCGTGTGTGACTGACACCGACGCGTTTCTCTCAAAACAGCCGGAAGGTTTGCCCGACGTTTTCGAAGAGTGAACAGATAGTTCGGATGTTGCTGACGTTTCAATGAAAACGGGCGGTGACAAGTGCTCAGGGCTGTAACAATCGTGGCGCATTCGTTCACTCCCTTTATTCATCTCTTTATTCTCCTCTCTCTCTCTCTGTCTCTCTTTTTCTGACTTGTTCGTTTGCTCGTTCTCTCTTTCCCTGCGATCTTTTTCTGCTATCTCGCATCATCTATCTTTGTCTCTCCCTCTCATTTGCACATACGATGCAAAGGCGCTTGCGCACGCATACATACATACATATGTACTGGCTTTCTGATCTTGTTCCTTTTCTACGTCAACGGATCGGTTTCTCGCGATTTTTCGATAATGTCCTGTCTGCCCAAGGTCCGAGAGGTGTTGTCGGTGACGTGGATGTAATCCTTCCGTGAGAGGAAAGTTTTTCTTTCAACTCGCGGTCTGTACGACAGTACGTACATAGAACACGCGAGCGCGCTCTCATCGGTTCTTCCCACGAGTGGTACATACACGAATCTCGTGATTTGTCGTAAAAAAACGTCGAACTTGGTGCATCGCTCCTGTTCGTGACAGCTGCTCCTGTGCTCGCTCTTTTTCGCTCGAGTCGTCTCCCGAACTTTAACGAAAAGAAAGTAATGCGGAAAGACGTATTTGACGACTTTAGCGCGGAGACTAATTGGATAATGTGATTAACAGTGCCGGATCTTAATGGGCTAAAAGAGAGCCGATATTTGTTTTCCAAATAAGTTAGCTACCTTTGACTTTTATTGCAGTGCTTGTAAGTAATCATTGGTTCTCTCACAATATCAGATTCATCGTGTCAGTTAAAAGTCTATCACACCAGCATCGAGATCACTCCAGAGACTCAACACCGTTCATCATATCTTACTTCGAGAGATCGCGTCTTTTTCTATTTCTCACGCAAAATTTTTCCTACTTCAAGAATTTCTTTTTTTTATTTTGATACTCTATTCCGTTCGTCATTCTCTACAATCTTTGTTTTTCGGGACAGTCTTATCTTGTCACTTGCCGAGTGTGCATTCGTGGTTTCTTAATAAAATTTATCTTTCAGAAAGAGATGCAAAATGTCTTCTCTTAAAGAATTCTCTGCTCCTTGTATGTTTTTGTAATCATTTTTTTATATATACAAATATATATATGGTCACTTTAATTGCATTAATTTTTGTTTTTTATTTGTATCTTTTGCTATATTTTTTAATTGGACAATTTTAATGAACATGTATATGTTTGTAAATTTTGTGCAATCTAAGAACATTTATTAATTAAGTGCATACGTGTAGAATGTCTTATCTGTCACACACATGATTTTCAGTGTAAATAGTCATTTATCTGTTGAATTAAGCTCTAATGAGCAAAGCGACACTTGTAAACTAAGATCGTACTAGAATAATTTCTTACATAAGAAATTTTCATTTATTTTTATTAAATACTTGTGTAAAATAATTGTTGCTAGACTGTATATCAATGTATTACTTTTTATTTTTTTATAAGTATAATAAATTATAAAATTACAATTAATAACAATATATTAACCATAACAATACATAAATAAGTAATAGTAGTAATGAATCAGTTGATAAAAGTTGTTATATTGCTCAAAGAACGATTTATTTTCTTTATAGGAACTGATCATGGCGAATCGGGGTACGGCTCAAAGGCCAAATGGATCAACACAAGGAAAAATTTGTCAGTTTAAACTAGTTTTACTTGGTGAATCGGCAGTTGGAAAGTCAAGCCTTGTTTTAAGGTTTGTCAAAGGACAGTTTCACGAATATCAAGAGAGTACAATTGGCGGTAAGAATATACTATTGTTTATGATTGTTCATTTATTTTCCCATTTAATACTTGTTATTATCATAAAATATTATTTCCAGCTGCATTTTTAACACAAACTGTATGCTTGGATGACACAACAGTAAAATTTGAAATTTGGGATACTGCAGGGCAGGAGCGTTATCATAGTCTTGCACCCATGTATTATCGTGGTGCACAGGCAGCCATTGTTGTATACGATATAACAAATCAGGTATATAGTTTTTACTGAGATTTATTTAAGTCTGTAACTAAGAGAAACAGAAGAAGATAATATACATAATACAAAACTATATAAATCTCTTATATGTTATTTTTCCAGGATACTTTCTCACGTGCCCAAACATGGGTAAAGGAATTGCAACGTCAGGCGAGTCCAAGTATAGTAATAGCATTAGCTGGAAATAAGGCAGATTTGGCAAATAAAAGAGTTGTCGAATATGATGAAGCTCAAACGTATGCAGATGAAAATGGCCTTCTTTTCATGGAAACATCAGCTAAAACAGCAATGAACGTTAACGACATATTTCTTGCAATTGGTGAGTTGTTGTTATATTGCTGTCAACGTTACTGTATCATATTATTGTATCTGTAAAGCAATTAAAAATTACTTAATTTGAGAGAAATTAATATGTTTAAATCATTATAAATACGTACAGCTGTTCCGAACAGTTTAAAATGATATTTGTACCATATTTGCCAGTTTACATTGATAACATGTACATACAAGCAATCAGAAATATTATTCCATCTTGTATTACGTATTATCACTATAATACAAAATGTGTGGTAACAGTATTTTTATATTAGCTGATAGTGCATTCTGTTGAGCAATAGAAGCATTTTTTTGAGAAAGCGGGCGAGGTATTTGTAATGTTAATAACCGACATTTTTAGTGTAATTGAGTTCATAATTGTGATTGTTTTTATTCTCTTTTTACAGCTAAAAAACTTCCAAAAAATGAACAGTCAGGAAGCGCAAGTACAAGTGGTCAAGGTCGTCGACTAGTCGAGTCAGATGGACAAAAGGCAGCAACCGGCAATTGCTGCAAGTGATTATCTAAATCCGTATGTGTCTCACAATATTCGTATGTCTATTTTTACATTATTTGAATACATGCTGTCTTTAAAATATTAATCGAATTAACGAGAGATATTATTTCACTAATGAAAAGTCAGAAACATTTGATACGCCTAATGATAATACATTACAAATCAAATACACGTTCAGTGTAACAACATTGTTCACATATTTTTATAACACTATTAGAATATATAGTGAAACAAAAACGCGATCAAAAGAAACAAACGGAGAACGAGGAAATATCATTTTGATATTTTGTAGAATAAATAATTGCACTTTAAAATGCTTTTAGCAGATTCTTTTCTTAATATCATGATTTGGGGGTATATTCGAGTAGTTTTTGCAGTTTATATAATAGAATATATTATATTTCTTGTTACGTTTAACATTTTTTATATTCTCAACTTTTTACTTTCTGTTTTATTTGTTTATATTTACTGGAACAATGTAAACAGAAAAGTAGATAAGAAGACAAAATATTGTGGATTATGTAAAAATAAGAATTCAATAATATAGTATATCAATATTAGCTTGTAATTGGTTCTGCACGAGCAAAAAAGTGAACAATGAGATGTATTGACATGCAATAATAGTGAGAAAAATATCAGATTTATTATCTACACAGATAAATGTAATTTATAAATATTGCTACATAATTATCAACAATATCTCTCTGAGACCCTAATGATTTATTCCTTACAATTATATACATATATATAAAAAGTTTTACACAAAATGTGTACGTGGAAAAACAAACAGTTTTAAATTTAATAATCTTTTTCCATCTATATAAAAAAAATATATATTTTTAATGTAAAACTATATTCTAATTATTTATTAATGAATTCTTTCTTTTATATAACATTATTGCAATATATATATCTGTTCAAATTATTCATTATATAAATATTTGTTATAATGATTTCATGCAATTGAAATTATTGAATTGAAATCTGTTGCAAGATTATATTTCATTATATACATATACATAGTTTGAATACTTTTATGTACTGTTGCTAATAATCTTGTAATTTCTTAAATATCAAACTTATTAAATTTAAATAACATTTACATTAAAAGTGACAGTTTTTAAATTATAATTATTACTTACGTGTAATAATTACAATCCACGTGATACAATGCCTATAAGCATTGTTCTATATTATTTTCCGTGTTTTACTGTATATTTATTTATCATTAGTTCAGTTCTATTTTATACAAACTTTCCGCGAAGAATAAAAACAATGTTAAGAAGGCATTAGAGATATCTTATTCATTAGATTATAGTTGTGTAACTATATGTTTGTAGATATTAATACACTTGTAAAAGGTTTTTTTTTCAAGTGAATATTTTTTGACTGATAAAGGTGCTACAAGTACAAGAATATATATGCATGATATTATGCAAAAAGTTTGCAAAAGTTTCTTGTAACTTACTATACTTTAATGCTCTAATCTCTCCTGTGCAATGACTCGCATCATTGGATTGTATATTCGAAATATATTATTTTGTAATAATGTTAGACGTGAAACACATTGTTTAAAATTGTAAAAAAAAAAAAATTCTCAGGGTACAATTTTTCCCTTTAATCTTTGAATATTTGCTGTATTGTAATTATGTTACTCTTATATTTCCGCTATATATGAAGTACGATCATCTGAATATGTTTTGTTAAAATCATAGTAGTTCCATTTCTGTATGGAAACATTTTCGAATTCGTCAGTCAAATAAAATGTTTTACAGTAGTTACACGTCTTATATACATTGTAAATATTTAACAACTGTAATACAATACATTATGAAATCATATATTGTAACTCACATTCTCTCCTTTTCGTTTATCATGTAATGGAGAAAAGTTAATCTTTACATGTATATTCATGAAATCGATAATACATTATTTATGCATTTATTCACATTTATATAATAACTGTTTTATTTTTGTTAGAAAAGTTATTTTCAGAGATTTTCTCTTTCTTGATTAAATTAGGTAAGTTGAAAGTAAATTGTTGTTAATGTTTTGGAAACGAACTTACACCTCATTATATTATATGTTGCCGATATAAGGTTACATTGTTTTAAGTTGGAAACCTGATTCAACTACAAATTAAAAATGTAAATATATATTACATATATACATACATACATATATATGTAAATATAAACTAAACTAAATGTTGCCTTTATTAAATTTGTATTTTTTTTATTATAAATATTTGGAATGATATATTGCAGTAAATGTGCTATCTATTATATATATTTCTGATTACAGATATGTATATTCTACAAAGATAAATACACCACAACTGTGGTACGATGAATATGAAAAGAAGACACAACGGGAGAAAAACACTATACAGAGTGGGAAGTGAACTGTGCGGGACTTTTGCAAACATTTTGCTTGAGTGAATGACTAAGAGCCTGCAACTCAATGTAATCGACGATATATCATCTATTTTGAGTAACAGATCTATTAAAAGGTGGCTCCCATTTGTAATTCTAGTAGTGTATGGGTGGTGTGTTCGTTATATATAAATATATAAAAATATATATATATATAAATACATTATATACATATATATATATATATATATATATATATATTATAAATCATAGATAAATATGATTTATATGTAATAAAAAAAAGAGTAATGCTAATGGTAATAAATAATATAATAATAAATTAGAATATATATAAAAATATACCGTTAATATTACCGTAAATACATTGATAATAACAATACAATAATTTAAAATCTGCAACTTGTAATGAATTTTTGGCACATGAGAAGATCTTGTAAGATAGGAGAGGCTATTCCTGCTGCTTTACTATGTATTTCCTCTCTCTTAGTTTGTAACACATATATAACACTTTTTTTCTTGCTCTATAAAGTATATTGTATATTACTTTTATTGATAACTCATGAATGAATTATAAATGGTTACACGGCAAGAAAAATAAACATGTGAATATTTATGACAACTCGTTATAATTGCCTCTCTCGTTCGACCGGAATTCCTATTGTAATTTTTACGCATGCGTTATAAATCTTTGAATCGAAATTGTTACAGAATAAGGGGGCAGGAAGCGTAGATTTATGGTGTAAAAATTGTCTAATTTATTACATTAATTAAATATAAGTATTTTTGTTGAAAATATTTTTCCTTAATATTGCATAAATTTTTCTTATTTGGATATATTTACGTTAATATTTCAATACATTTTTTATTATATACTTCTATACTCAGTAAATATGTCATTAACATTACTTGCGAGAATGGTTATTCATATATTGCAAAAATGTTGTGTGAGTACTTAATAGTACTTATACGCGGCATAGAAAATGACCGACGCAATGACAAGTCTGATAAAATGAATGAGATAATAGATATGAAATGCAAGTTTCTATCGGAATGCTATACCAGACGATAAGGAAATTGTTCCAATAAAAATATGTTCCGAGTTCAAATTAAAAAGGAATACAAGCTACAATGATATATGCGAACCTTGAAAATTTGTCAATTTATTGTTGCGCAGCTAATGCGTTTATTTATCTCTAAAAATCGATAATATTCGAAGATGTAATTTACATGACAAAACAATGAGACAACAAATTAAGTTGTTATTTCTCGGTAAAACCATCTACTTTATCAATATAATACGTAACGAATAAAAAAAGTACATGTACTTTTACTGCACTTATATTTCTCTCATATTATGACGAACGTGCACTGTCCTTTTTTTTAGATAAAAAGATTTTGTAATTATAAAAAAATACATTATACAAAAGTGAAAGTAAAGAAATATTGTTAAATCATTATAAATGTTATGTCGTTTAGGGACCGGTAATAATTAATGAACATATGTTACAAGAGACATTTATATTTATTTAAAAAAACCAATACATAGTTTTGCAAAATATATACTTATTTATATATGTTTATAAAATAGTAGATCTTACGCAAAAAGATAATGCAGCACAAACTAACGTAAAGCGCATTACAAAGTTCTACGTTCTCCAATAGTTAATCGAACTTCTCACATTCTTCAATCTTTATCTCAGTCATTTTCAGTTGTTGTTTCTTCTTTCATTTGCTTGTAGATATTGTAGAAGACGATTGGTAACCATAATCACGATTTTCTTCCAGTGAAGAGTCGGATTCAGTTTCATTGTCAAAAGTTTTATTCCACCATTGATTGTTCTTTCGTATCTCATTTATTAAGTATTTCATCTTAGGTAACCAGCAAGAGTCATCGCACTTTGATGTACGTCGAAAAGTTTTACATTTCTAAAAATAAAAAAACATCAAGTAATTGTTTTTTGTCGTCCTCTTTTTGAGGAATACTCACCTTGCACAAATCTGTATAGTTTATAGTCGAAAGTAAACCTGTATTTGCATTCTGACGCACTACGACTGACGGCGAAATATAACCGTTCATATATGCATTCTTGAAACTTCTAATAGCTAATTGTCTATACGATCTTTTTAGTTTCTGTGTCAATAAATGATTAATTCGTGTCAACTTCCTGATTTTAATTAATAGAGCTCTAAAAATATACATATTTTATTAGAAGAGTAAATACAGTAAAAAACATTTTTCTAAAACTCTAAATTTCTTCCAGAAAGATCTATAAAACTACTGAATATATTTGTCTTACTTCTTCTCGAATGCAAGTTGCATTAACAGTTGATGCTTATTTTCCAGGTTTTTTGCTAATGTCTCGCTATATTGTTTCTGATGTTCCAGACACTCACGAATGCATGAAATTATACATTGAGATTCTTTGCAGAGTTCCGATCTACTTACAGCTGTTTCTGTCAAATCAGCTGACATGTATGTTAGAGATTGTTCTTTCAAATGACATTCTTTTTTCAGTTCGAGTAAAGACTTGCGTGTGTCTTGTAACTAATATAAAACAAAAAAGTACTGATTACGCATTATCGATGTAATGATCAGAAAAATATATTTAAATACTATTTCTCTTTGAGAACATTACTATCTTATTCAAACATTAAAATATAACCGAATGTATTCTACCTCAGTTACATAAGTGGAAATATTTTGTTCAAGTAAAGTTTTTTGTTGGCACAAATGATAATTGTCATTCATATATTCCTGGAGTTGTTTAATCAAATCACGGTTTACATTTTCAGCTTTTATTAATTCCTCTTTTTCTTTCTCAAGCTAAAAAACAAAAAAGCTAAATATTTAAGTATTTGTTTCTATTTCATTTTTTATACCCATTAAATTATATATTGTTAATGTGAAGTTAACATATATATACATATATACATACATCTTGACGTATAGTATCCAAATAATCAGCGTAACATTTGCATTTATCTACTGCTTGACAAAGTTCAATATTTTTTGATACGAGTTTGCTTTTAGTTTCTTTCAATTCTTCACTTAATTTGTTTACTAAATCACGAAGATTACTCGCTTCATTTTGTAGTAATAAAATTTTACAACAATGATCTTTTTCCTAAAAAAATAAAAATAAAAATATACACACATATGTGTAATATTAATTAATTTGCATAAAAACAAACGTATTACCATAATCATTAATGATTCTTGCGAATCAGCCTCTCGTTTTGTTGCTGATATTAGTTGTTTCCGAACTTTATTAAAATTATCAGTTACTCGTTGATAATCACCTTCGGTCTGACATAATTTAAAAAGTGTCTGTTTGAGCTAAAGAAATTGAAAAAGATATTATAAAACATTGTTAACAAATATGAGATACTGTACATATTCATATTTATATATATAAGTTACTTTTGCTTTCAGTTGATAAATATTATCCTTAGCTCGAGCTTCAATAGTATCATTCTGCTTTCTTAATATAAAATTCTCATTCTATATACATGAAAATAAACGTGATTAATAAGTCAATATACACATATCGCGCGTTTTTTCTATACAAATTTTTATGTAAATACCTTTAGTAACTCATAATCGGCTTCTAATTTAACCATATTATCTGATTTTTCTTGAAGTAGAATTTTTAAAGAATGTATTCGATCATATAGACTAATTAGTGCCACATCATGCTCTGACATATTTAAATTCTCTTCTGTCTGTTGATTCATTGTAAATAATCTTTTCCGAAGTACTTCAAGTTCATGAGATTGTTCTCGAATAATTTCTTCGCTACTATTAATTTTGTCATTTAAATTTTTGATCTACAAAGAAGTTTTTACAGAGTTTTCACTCTAATTAGTTCTTTCTATAAAAATAAATAGAACAATTAAAAAGTTCGAACGGAAACTTAAATAATTACCTCTTTCTCTCCATCTTCTAGTTTTAATAAAAGTTTTTCGTATTCGGTCTCTGTTTGCTTAATATGTTCCAATTGTATCAGATTATCAGTTTCTGATATGTGACATTGTATTGCACACGACTTTGTATATTTGCTTGCAGAGTAGTTCTTCACCTATATAAAATTCATCTATAAAGTATATTTTGAAATGTGTGGATATATGTATAAATTGTATCATACAACAAAAATATTTATGATAATGTACCTTCATATACAATTTCTGGAAGTCTTTTACATGATCATGTATTTGTTCCTGAAAAAATTAAACAATATACATTTTTTTATTAAAAATTTATTGATAAAACTAACATACTTTCACATAAAAATAAACACACACAATAAACATAAAATTTTGAAATATATATTTACACAAATTTAAATTATTTAAATTATTTAATTTATTTAAACTTAAACTTAAAACATTTAACTTTCTCTATATCAAAACAACATTATCACCATTATAAAAAGTATAACAATTATAAAAAGTATAATCATTATAAAGTATAACAATTATATTTACATGCATAATTCTGTTTATTGAAAGTATATATACACATTTTTATAACTCTATCTTTTATTAAAGTTGAAGAGTAAATTTTACACACACATGTACATACATATTATTTCTATACATACACCATACCTGTATTACTTTTAAAATTGAGTAATATAATGAATGCATTGTAGTAGCGATTAAATATTTGTCGTATTCTAGACAACGTATTCTTTTCTGTAGACTATCAATAGCATCTCGTTGCAAATCCAATAGCAAGTCCTGATTCGTTGCCTTCAAATTTAAGAATTTATCTCAATAATGTGCTCAGCATTGTGTTAATTAAGTAATCAATAACTTTTAATTGATATGAATAATTTAGAATTACCTCTGTAAAACAATCATTATATTGATCTTGTATCTCATCAATGCACATCACTAATCGGCGAATAGTTTCATCTTTCTCACAAAGCTGTAAAAATATTTACTTAATACACGTTATATAATCAAGTTTACATTTACTTTTAAAAGAAAGAACACTCACGTATAAAGTTTGTTATTTTGTTAATTGCATAACACAACAAAATCACTTAGAACACTTGTTAATCCAGATATAACATTTGGTCTCAATCTTTTCAATCACTTCAATTAATAGCACACAGGTTCTTTGAAAATTTTAATAAGCATACATCATGCATTATACTTGTTATTTTCATTATATTTATAACATTGTAAGTGTAAAAATGTTAAAGGCAGAGAAATATAATAGTCCGTATATCTTTGTAAAAACAGAATTTTTTAATAATCACTGATTGCCATTATTTACAATTATATTTCAGCACATATAATAGAGCCGAATAACAATTTAGTCTATTCACATAATTCACATTTTAAACATCATGCACATTTCTATGACTAAAAACTGAAGATGATATCGAAGGCCTCAGCTCACTCACGTCAGTCATCGTTTTATGACTCATTTGATCCAAACTTCTTTTAGCTTCCACGACGGCATTTTGTAAATGACCGATAGTTTGACTTTGAAGTTCATTCTGCAGGAATGCAGAACAACATTGCAACTCATATTTTATTAATAATAAATAATAAAATAATAGAAAAGAAAGACAAACCTGTTTCAGTAATTCATTCTTTTCTTTTTCATATTGAGCTATAGTGAAACTTTGCTTTTCAATCTGTAAAAAAGATTAATTTCTGTTTTAAAATATTAAGTATAGATATACATACCTCTCTCTAAACTCTTCGCTTTGTGCAAATAGATGAAACTTAGTACATGCGTTTAGTTAAAATATCGTTTGTTAACATACACAATATAGGTATGTAACACAAATCTTACTTTTGCTTATCGTGAAATATAATTATTGATTATTGAATATTTACCTTATCTTGTAGTTTTTCATGCAAATCTTTCACTTCAGTTTGGCTCATCATTAAAGAGTCCCTTTGTATTCGTATAACTTCTTCTAGATTTTCTAACTGAATACACAAACATTTTTGATTATTAAATTTTACAAATGATATACGCATACACACACACACACCAACCATATTAAAACTACAATTTTGAAAAGTAACCAAATTACATAAAAGCAATAAAACTTACAAGTTTTTCTTTAGAATATACAGCATTTTTAAGTTTGCTTAACTCTTGAGAACATGTGTCTAATTGCTTTCTACAATTTTTTAATGAATCTATTAACGTCATAGCAGATTTTGCAGAAAAGGAGGAAGGAAGTAATTCTTCATGTATCTGTAAAGAGATTTTAATAGACTTTCCAAGTGTTATTCTTTTTTAATCGTGAATAAATACATAAGAAGTATAAGGATGATACGCACTAGTCTTTTAAGTAAGTCTCCCAGATCTTGAACAGCCAAATTTGCAGATTGCACTGAGTCTTCCACAGTTTTGAATAAAGGAGATATATTCTGTGAACCAAATAAAAGAACAAAATATCATATATAACAAACACAAATTAAACTATTTCATTATAAATTCACACATGTATCATGAATTATTATTTAACTTATATGTGTACGATAAATGCTGTGAGTTACCTCATGTTTGAATGGATATTCACAACACAAAAATGTTGATTCTATGCCACAGTCCGTATGCTTTATAAGAAAACAAAGTTTCAGAAAAGAGCATACAAATAAAAAATATATTCATATTTCTAGAAACATTGGCAGTATACTTACAACAGCATTTACGTTTTCTGTAGATTTCTTAATATTTGCTACATTATGTAAACTTTTTCTTAACTCATTCTCTATCTCTGTTTGTGTCTTAATCTAGAAACCAATGTTTTAATATTAATATTTATGTAATTGTTAATATATAAGAAGTATATTTATATAAGAAGTTAATGTTTATACAATATTTTCCAGTTCTACTATCTTCTTTTTTAGTTCCATGCATTCTTTCCTGTGTAATCGTCCACTATTTTCTATTTCCGTTTGAAAAACACTTAACTGTTTCTCCTTAAAATCAATATTATTTGTTAAAAGCTTATTTGATTCTTCCTTACATTGTACCTGTTTAAAAACAATATTAAACTTCATAATAAAAATATAAAATTGTTTACCTAATTGCATAATTCATAATTACCTCTTGCTGCAATTTTTTAATTTGATTTTCCAAATCAGTTACATGATTTTTCCATTTATTCAGTCTTTCGTCATATTTTATTTGACAAGTTTGCTACAAAAATATGTATTTATTTTTACGATATGTGGATTAGTTTTATATAAATTGCTAACAACTTATTTGTAATAAAACAAAAATAAAGAATTTACATTTATGTACCTGGATCATATTGAGTTTTAGATCGTCATATTCTTTTTGTAATTTATGTAAATCCTTTTTCGTCTTTATTATATCATTTTCTTTCTGTAAAACAGAATATTTATATATGCAATAAAGAAATACAAATATTTGTTTGTGCATGCAATTATCATATTTTTGATTTAATACCTGATTGTCACAGATATGATAAGAAGACTGCTCCTAATAAAATAATAATCAGTATGTTAATCATTGTATATAGTTTATATTACATATTTACGTTAAGTCGTCATATTTACGTTAATGTAAATAAAAAACAGTCGATACAAACAATAACCTTATCATCCTGTTTTGTGGAAAGAAAAGTTTCTAATACATCTTGCATTTTCGTATGTGCACAGTCAATTTCTTCTTCAAATTTGGCTAATTTGCTTTCTCTTTCACAGAATATTGTTTTTGCGATTTCGTTGTTTAACAGCTACAAAAAATTAAATTATATAATTAAATAAGTAATATAATTACATAATTATATTACTTATTTAATTATATAATTTATTTGTAGCTGTTACTATAATTAAATTACTATAATAGCTGTTACTATAATTACTATAATTAAAAATGTATAGTAAATATTTTCTGTAACTTTTTAAATAAGATACATAATAATGTTTAAATACTCACTACTTCACTGGCTTTTTTCTGTAAATCCTTTAAAGAATAATCTATAGCACATAACTGACTTCTTAATCCCTTTAGTTCTGACGTCATGCAATCACCCTAGAAGACAATATTTACGTTATGTTTTTGATATAATCTTGAAATACCAAAAGTTCCTAAATTATAGAAGTAATAAATTGTTTGATGTATAATTTTTAACTAACCAGAGTGTGAAATAATTGCAAATGAGTTATTATTTGCTCAATTTCTTCCATTATTGTATTTAATGAGTCATTGTTGATACATACTCCAGTATATCCATATTCATTGCGTTCCTAAAATTCATTTTAAGCGTCGCATATAAGATAAGAACTTGATGAAACTTTTAAAATAGATTTTTAATAAATATATATATTTTTTCCAAACCTGTTTATTTTCCTGCATACTTTTAATGCAACGTGACAACTCTGATTCGGTATGATTAATTTTATTTTTTAAATCTTTCAGTTTAAGCTTGCCGTTCATTATTTTATCGCTATATTTTAATCTTTCTTCCTCCTAATAACAAAAAACAAATATTTATAAATATTCAGTATTATATATTCAAAAATATATAATATTCTTTTAATATATTCAATCATATAAGCGTGTAAAATGTTAATCTATATATAACTAAACGCAATTTTTACTTGTAATTCTACTGTGTTGATTGTTTCTATTAGTCCTTCTCGCGTTCTTGTTAAATAATTTTGCACATTAGTAACCATCTTACCCAGTTCTTCATACTGAAATTATATTAAGTTAAAGATATTTAATTGTTACTTCTATTTTACACATTAATGTACTCAATCATATAAACATACGCTTTGGTGTCGTGAATTAAATGTAGAAACAACTGTGTTTATTTCCTCTCGAATATCCTCTGTTGCTGCTTGGGCTTCGACAGTGCACATTCTGGACTAGCAACCAAAGAGTAATTATAATATTGCAGTATATTTTACATATTACAGTATATTTCATTACATATAATAGAATAAAAGATAAAAATAATATATCAAAGTATAATACAATAAAAAATATTAATAATCTTACTTTAACGTTCTTAGAATCTTTGCATTCACACTGATTTTCTTCTTTTTTTATCTATTGAAAAAGAAAAAAATAATATATATAAAATACATCTTTTAAGATATCAATTTGACAAAACATTTTGAACATTTATTATAATCATTAAATGTTCAAAAACATTTTATTTCTATATCATACACTCACCATACAATCGAAAAGACCGATTTCCTTTTCTCTCTCTGAATACATACGAGTAATAATTTCAATACAATTAACTAACTTGTCCGGCATACCAGTTTCACAAAAGATATTTTTAT
>QVNZ01003650.1:0-33348 GCA_014825645.1 Pseudomyrmex dendroicus
CACACACACACACACACACACACACACACACACACACACACACACACACACACACACACACACACACACACACATACACGTGTCCTTATCGAACGCATTGCGCGTAAATCGGGATAATAGATGATAAAGTGCAATCTTGAGCGAACAATGAGGATGTGTAATTAAAATGCGTATACAAGCGTTGCACAGTTGCAACGCTTCAATCAGTCCGCGCAAAATGAACATTTTCGCTCTGTATTTTTATAAAATGCATATTGCTGCATTTTCATATTACCTTTACATCTCTCTCTCATTCCACACGATTCGAGAAAAGTACTGGACGAGACTGGTTATTTCAGAGAAAAATATAAAAAGCAAGTGCGTGTATGTGCCATTTTCAAAGGTTTCCGTTTAATTTGGTACATCCAAGTTATTTTTGCTCGTCTTTTTTATGACACAATTTTCGAAAAAGAGGAGATTATTTTCTTGCGACGACGTTGCATGGCACGCGAGAATTCGTTCGTTTACGACAAATAATAAATTATACAGCAAAATAGAATCAAAGCCATTTTCGCAAGTTTGCATGATAATATAAATGATATCTCAAAAACATCGAGTATTGAGTGAATTTTTTTGCTCTGTAAATTATTGCAATAATTAGTTGTACGAAAAATGTGCATTTCATGTAAAGAAATACCGCAAAATATGAAAAACAGTTTTTTCAACGCATATACATAAAACATAGATTATAATATTTAAAGTTAAAAATCATCAAAAATTCTTCTCGATTACGAGTTGACTTGTAAATTTTCTCGATTTTGCAGTTCTCTGTAATGATTATGTTCCATTTACGAATTCTATTCACTTTTCAGTTAAAAAAAAAACTAATTTCTTTGCACAACAAAAACGCGAATACGTTAACGTACAAATTTTTAAAAGCCGGTCATTTTATCGCAGTAGCCATGTTCGTGTTTTTTTTCGCAAATTATGTTCTCCGAATAATAACGATAAAACGAACGGGCGCGATTAAGAGCGAAACGCGGTCGAACATTGCCCGGCAACGATCTCGTAAAACAAATCGCAAGTCTCTTTTTCCGGTATCGGCTCGCAAAGTACGGTCATCATACTTGGAAATGGCGTGTATCTATCGTCGCACATATACGTAAAATATTTTGCGGCTTCGGAGACGTTAAGGAACCGTTCCGAGAATATCATTCGTTGGTGATCGCTCTCTTCCTCCCTTTCTCTCTCTCTCTCTCTTTCTTCCTCTTCGATCGTCCATAAGGGTTGCCGCTCGTTCGCAGACGCGGGGGTTAAGTTGGGAGCGATCTCTTATCGGTGCTACAAGCGGCGCGAGTCTACCCACGTTTCTCTTATCTTTCTCGCTTCCCTCGTCTGTGAAACTTACAACCTCACTTATACATACACGCAATACATATTGTCGTTCAAATCTACGAGCCAACAGCAGCAGTAGCAAGCTTGCGCCTGTGTAAACGTCCGCTATTGGACTGCCATCCTCCGCGTTGTTCCTGTCGTCGTCGTCGTCGTTGTCCTCGATGACGACGTTTTTCATCGTATATTTTCGCCGATCTCTCGTATGATCCACGGACGTGATCTTTTTCCACGGATAACAGCCGCGTTTCTCCTCGTCGTTACTCGCGCGATGATCGATCCTCATACGTATGTTCGTTCCTCGAGTGAGTTTTCAACGATCGGCTCGAACTCCGCGTCATAAATCGAGAGGAACGACGATCGATTAATCACGCTCCTTCGTTTCCAGTTCGCATTTACTGGAATCGAAACTTCAGTCTCGCGATTGTTTCAAAATCGATTGTAGCAGGTGCACGATATCGGAAGACGATGTCTTCCGCGGATACTCGTTTCGCGCTGTATACATGAAGGGACTAAAAACGGCATAAGAAGCAATTGGAAGGCACGTTCGCGTACGTAAACATAAAGCAAGTCTCGGCTTTGATACAAGATACCGTTATTTTTTATTAGATTCGATTACAAGCGCAATTTGCCGTACTTCTGTTCGATTGTTGAAGTTTGCACAGATTTGCTTTGAAATGCGCTATTTCGTTTGTTATGTTTGAGCTGAAGAATCACAGTAATCTCTAGGTTTGTTGTGTCGATCTCTAAGATTCTCGACGTAAAGCGACTTTACGAGCGAAAGATTTTGCTTTTGTTTTTTTTTTCAGGATGACGTTTTTCTCGAAAGTCGCTTTGTTAAAGCCAAATATTGTCTGTTTTTCAAGTCTCTGTTCTTCGAGTCGAGAAGAACGGAGAAAAAGCTTGCTTGATCGGCGAACACACTGTGCATACTACCATACTACTCGTCGAACTATATATTGGCGCGTCTGCTCACTCAGTCAGCCGCTTCGAAAAACTCAGTCAGCCGGACGGCAAAAGTTTTCCGAAACTTCGACGACGAGAACGAGTAAGATTGAAATATATTCGCTTTTCTTTTTTTTCGTTCCTGTCGTTCCTGCTTCCTTCGTTTTTCACGTCAGGATTCGTTGCTTTTATCCTGATGCGCCATATCGGATTTGTAATTCGGCGACTCGTGTTCATCGATCGGTAACGTCCCTCGACGCGCTCAAAAGCCGATAAAGTTCAAACACACGGACACCGAAGCCCGCCTAATTTGCACGGTGTAATTTTGACGATTACAGTTTTAGACGGAAATCATCCATAAAAACGTCATTGATCACATAAAGAATACTAATCTTGTAAAATCGACAGTTTCAAAGCTTTTTCATCACATCGAGTACTCTCGAGTTTAAAAAATAGGTTAATGCAAGTCTTTTTTCGAGTTATTATATGATGAGAAAATGCAAGAGAAAATTTACGATTATCAGCGATTTTGAAATAAAACAATAAAAAATGTAGGAAAAATTATTATGTGAATATAAAATGCGAAGAACAAGTTTTAATAATCTATTAAATGATTTATTTATCTTCTTATAAAATACGAAAGATAAAGAAGAAGAATAAAAAATGCTCAAGATGAAAGATAGTTTGAATAATATTGTGAATAAACACGGAACGAATCTCTGCTTTCGTTTGCTGCATGTAATTATCCGGAATGAATTATCCGGGGGAGAAACGTGTAAACAATATTTTATCCCAAGTGACTAACACGCAGTAAAGCGTTGGAAGGTTTCCTTTCACGACCGGTTATATTACTGGGATGCGCAACTCGAATATTAAAGCGGACTACATTACTACGTTCAGCTTAAATTAAAATTAATTGAGCCACATTATCAACTTTGTTTCAATGTTTTAATTGCGGGTAGGTATATTCTCTTACTGATACTGATATCGTAGGTATTTGAATCTGTTCAATTTTATCTTGTTAGCTAAAATTTATAGTATTAGTTAACAAACTTACTTTAATTAATTAAACCTAAAGAATCTTATAATCCATCAAAAGATAATTGCTTTTTACATACTGATTTGATGTTTGTTTTACTTTTTTCTTTGCATAATAATTTTTTTTAATGTTGAAAAAAGTTATATATATATATATACTTTTATACCTATTATATGTATATATATATATATATATATAGTTGTAAAAGAGTTGTAAATAATACTAAAAGAAAACGAGTTAAAAAAAAACAGAGTACATATAATGCGAAACACAAGCGCACCTGATGCGCTTGCATCCTAATAAGATTGCAAGTGCTTTAACTTCGTCGCTCAACTTCGTTAAAGAACACACATGGAAGATTTTACCTCTCTCACGGAAAAGAGCTCGTGTAAAACGTCTCGGTGAGAGCACATGCTTTTCACAACAATCCCTAAAGAATATGAGAGCGCGTAAATCCGTAAATCTGTTACAGCTCTCTTCAGCAATTTTGATATAAGGGTTGTTGAAAGAAGATAAAGAAAGAATAGCCAGTGTATATGTATACAATATGTGTGTGTACACACACAAACTTGTAATACTACATAACCTAACGACAAACACAGGATGTTTTGACACTAACAGTAAGTTTAGAAAGCTTTTATAACTAAAACGTAACGACAGTTATAATTACCAAGTAAGCGATTACCAAAGAAACTGCTTTTGTTACATTTTATGTAATATATAAATTTAAAATAACAAAGATGAACAGAATAATTTTTATATAATTTTTCGACAATATATATGTAAATATATATGCAAATATATGCAAATATACAAATTTGCGAAAATTTAAATTTTATTTTTTATTGTAAAAATAAAAACTTTCACTACTTTGCTTATGTAAAAAAGATTGAACAATAAATAACATAAATATATACAATTATATATGTACATATATGTATATGTATGTTATACATGATATATACGTGTGTGTATATATATTTATATATCTGTTTATTTTATGATAAAAAAATAAAAGTTAACTTGTGCGTTTTTTACACATTGTCTAGAACTTACATAAAACGTATTCTGTTTACATTCCTATCATTGTTATTTTAAATTTATATCTTATATAAGATATTTACAACAATTATAAAATAAAATATTAATAAATAAAATATTAATAAAAGCAATTTTTTTGCTAATATCACTTACTTGATTGTAACTGTCATTATATGACAGTTATAATTTGCATATTGCAAATCGTAACCCGTAAAAATATCGTAAAAACAGAGTGTTTTTTACATTATGGTTTAATTATAGAAGCTTTTTAAAAGTATTAGTATTATAAAGACTGTTAAAAAAACATCGTGTGTTTGATACATACGTGTGCGTTATACATTCACACAGCAATTAAGTCGTTGGTTTTATGATATTATAATTGTAGAGTATTTTCTAAAATTAGACTGCGTGGTTAAGCACGTAATTCAGAGTAGGGTTGTGAGAGGAGCCGCTGTAAGGGTTACATAAGAGCCTCAAGGGCTGCACACAACTCGTAGAATTCGAAAGTTTGGATTGCATCTCCGTGCTGGCCCTAACCAATTGGAAGTTTTGTCCGATATAACAATGGCGGAAAATGTCAGAATCGGGATACGCCGGTGCGATTTTGTGGTATCTCAAATAAATTCAATTATCCTGTTCACCTCATTTGAGGTTAGTATTACCCGAATAGAATAAATACATGCATCGCGTCGCAAATTAATTGCGAAACTGTTTTTCAGCAATTAATCAGTTTCTCGTATTACCATATTTTTTACGAACTGAAATCATTTTATAATACACTTTTCAGTTTTGAAAAGTTTATTTTATTATTTTATAATTGTTTTACATAACAATGCAATAATGAAATATTTTGAAAGATAGATTCATAAAATAAATTGATATCGAAAATAATATAATATTTCTCATATACACACAGAACTTTCAATATTTTTTTCGATATTTCAATTAAAAAAGTAAACGTGTATATACATTCTGACTAATTGGGAACAAAAGTAGGGGAAAAATTGTGTATTACTGTATTTTGCATATTGCAAATCGTAACCCGTAAAAACAGAGTGTTTTTTTCTTCCGAACCGCAGAATTGATATAGTACGAACATTTACGAAGTAAACTAGAAACCGCAGTACATAGCGTATCAGTTTGCATACCGTTGGACAAAAAATATTTTACCTTGCCGTAAATAAATTGCTTGTCAAAGTTTCAGTAAACTATTTCCCTAGTAATATTTTCTCTTTTTACAAACAAAGAAGATTATATATATTCTGCTAGGTATAACTTTATTTGTATATGTTTAAATATTATCGATACAACATTTGTCTATAAAATATTTCTTCTTATTATTTACAACAACGCATTGATATAAATAATCTTTTTTTCAATTAATTTACTATTTAAATCGTGACTCAAATTATTATTTTTGCTTTATATTGCAGGCTTGAGGCAACGCACTGGGCCGACGGATTCTCCGAGAGGAGGTGAGTTTTACTCGAACAATCTGTCATTTCTTAAAATCAAAACGTAATTTAAAAAACGATAAAAAATAAATAAATAAATAAATGCATTTATTAATTTTCTAAAGCGAGTAAAACGAAACAAAACAGATATATACACGATTATCTTGATTACTTACAAAAGAATGCTCACGCGCGATTATTCGCGCTCTACGGATTATATTTATATTTACGGTGCAATATTAATTACATTTATTAGTACTGTATTAAAGTAAAATAATATTATCATAATAATTATTATCGCAATAATGTTTATTATTCATCACGATTATAACGCCGGCGATTGAGCACGCAAGCACTGTGTGCGATTTACGAGGCGAGCGTGAGCCTCGTATGTTACATCGGGCGTGCGTAATCCGCTTGCGCGATAAAGAATGCAAATACACCCGTACGATCAACAGATTCTATGGGCATAAAATGCGATTCGGAAGCAGAAGAACGCACGACCAAAAGCGCGGGCGCGCGCGCGATTCAAATGCGAATGATAATACTCTTGACCGCTTGTACTACATTTCGCCACACGCTCATTAGCGTAATTGGCGTAAGCCTCTCGATTAACGAGGACGTTCTGCGGGCTCAGGTGGACACGGTTGAAATGAGTGTTACGTCATTTAATTAAGCGACGCATCGCGCCGAAATAAAGACGTTAGAGGCAGCAATTACAGCAACCGTGTGAAATTCAGTTTCCAAATTTCTACAGTCTCCCCGCCGCAAATATACTTTCGATCGAGCGCGCGGGAAATTCGCGGCGCATATTCGCGACCACGTGGCAGTTGCCGGTTACGCAAATTGCGCCAGGGCTGGGATACTGCAATGTGTAGTATATGCTGCGGTCTTTCGAGCCATTCGTGCGTCATAATACCGTGCGAGCTTCGTGCTTCAAAAAACAGCCCTAACGGTGCGATCACGCGAAGTGAAATGGCGCGTCCGATGGGAAAATGTTACAGATTTCGCGACGAGATCTGCGAGCGTTTTACCGTTGCCGCTTCACGTCCGTACAAACGGCCGCGTCACATTTTACAGCCGGTCAGGGTGTTCATGGAAGAAAATTGAAGCGTTAGCGGCTTTTTCGCTCGTTCGCCGCACAGTCGGACTAAACTATCTTTTACCGTCGCTAAAACGCACCAATTTTTCGACCTTTGACAGCGTTTCGCGATAAAAAATACACGAGCGTCGGACCGCGCGCGCGGCGCGGCACGCGAATTATTTCCGTCCGGTTTCAGTTTAATTTTTATTCGAACTCGTGAGCGCGCGCGACATTACTTTTTTTTTTTTTTTTTTTTTTTTTTGCGACGCGTGTAAACACGCCACTTTATTCAATTCTAATACAATATTTGCAATCGAGCTGTTGATTGTTCTCTTTTTTTCAAGATTGCATAGAATTGAAAAAAACTTATATAATTTTTTAATTTAGCACGCGCGATATTTTACACATCTATTTTTACGTCGCGCTTCATACACATGATTCATACACATGATTCATGTTTAATATGCAAGATGAATAATTAGCAATTTACTAAAATTTTTTTTCGTACACAGCAACCCAAGTCGAAATTTAGCGTCTACATTGAACCTCGAATCCGAATTTAAACCCTATTTTAAAATTTTAGCGGGAAAAAAGGAAATTTCGGACATGTTGTAGCGTCAAAGTAGCATCTACTTTCTCTCTTACTCCTACATCAGAAAAAAGGAACTGAGGTTCAATGTAGACGCTAAATTTCGACTCGGGAAGACATGATTTTTGTACTTAAAAATAATCAAATGAAAATCGAATGAAGAAAGAACAAATGTACATGTTTCTTTTCTTGCGACTCTCACATAGTTTTCATATACGACAGTCTACACAGTGAAGCGCGCGACATTATTTATTCAAATTGAATCATTTGTACAGATTTGTAGTCGTCGCGCGATCTCGCTCACGGCTGATAATGTTATCCTGCCGATTTCTCGAGCTAAAATTCGCACCGCGCGGAAAAATTCGCTATTTATCCGTATGTAAAACTGGGACATTTCTCGTAGCCTCTGGCGTGACTCGTTAAAAAGTAATGTATTCCGTTAGCGGTACATGCGAACGGAATATCAATGAGACGGGACTGCCTTTTCGACAGCGGCTCTTTTGGATGTGCTCATCAAAGGACACGCACCTTACGTATCCTTCTCCGCAGCCGTTCAACGGTGAACCATTTTCTCGGTCGCAGAAAGTTAAATTACCTCCGTCTCTGACGCCGTTGCTGAATTTTTAGTTCGTTTTCAAAATGTTTCGCTACATATCGTGTTTGTTCACGCCCGGCACATAGCTCGAGAAAATCTTACATAGCGGAATTAGCCTCGCACTCCGTAGAATGCAAAGAAGCAATAAAAGTTTCATCAAATACTTAACTGCTCTTTTTTGTTATAACTTAATTCGTTTCTTCGCGCTGCGATTTTTTTCTATTTTGTCGTCACATAACGTTGAAAAATTCGCATTTCCCGAGACGAAGTAATCGAACATCCACAACGACAATAAATCCTGTCGGACGTGCGATTTCATTCGCTGGCAGATGGCTTAATTTAAACGGCGCGACGAAGTCGGCCGCGTAATTACGGAATCACAACCGAGGTTTTGTTTCCGCAACACATAATACGTATTCGTGCGACGCAACACGCGGCATGTCACGCTCATCTCTGATGCGCAACACGTCCCTCCCGCGACTCCCGCAATAATTAAAAAAAAAAAAAAAAAAATGATATTTGTCGCTTCGCAAAAGTTTGGATTATTCTGTGTCGCGAGCAACGACGCTTCGGAAACGACGTGCTCGATTATTTTTCGTTGCCAGCCATTTGCGTCTTTTCCGTTGATGATCGGATGTTTCGATATTGGAAGATACAAGAGAGAGAGAGAGATATTTGATTTTTTCTGTGATTATTTAACTCTTCTATATTTTCCTCATGCGGTTTTGTTATTAGAAATTTGTTTTATATTTGCGACATATTTGTTATATACAAAGAACTAATTATATTTTATAACCACCTGGAAATATTTTTTATAAACAAAAAAGTTTTAGAATGTTTGATACAACAAATTTCCGAATTTATTGCAGAATAATTTGTACATGTTAATTTACGTGATCTAGGACAAAAACTGTGCAAAATATTATGAAAAAATATTGTTTTCAAATGTAGCATGTCCTTACATTTCACAACGGGCTTTGCGGTTTACGTCATAAAAATCTTTGGAGTATGTCATTTACTCTAACGTTATGTTGCACAATTTCACTTTTGCGCGAAAGATCTTTGACGATTAGCTTCGCGTGATGCATTCATATAAATTGTCGGTTTTCACGGTAGTTACTGTTTGAATTTCTGACGCTCGTATCTAATTCTGTTTAGCGGAGTGATCGATATACGTAGACAACGACGACGACGACGACGACACCGCCGCGTCATGCCGCGTCGGTACGCGCTTGCGGGAAAGTTTAAATTATCTTGTCCGCCGGGAGGAAGCATCTTTCCTCTCCGTTGGGAAACGACTTGGATTGGTCGAGTCTGATTAGTTCGGCGGTCCCTTATCCGTTTTATCATCCCTGTTTCTTTCTCTCTCTCTCTTCTTTTCTCTTCTCTTCTATCTTTCACTCTCATCCTTTTCCGCAGTTTATCGCATATCTAGAGAAACTGGCAGTGCCGCGCGTTTGGCTAAAGGTGTTACTATGGCTTTCCTTCTGAACTAACCGGAAATTGTAAAGAGTGCCGACAGAACGTGCCGTATTTGCTTCGGATTTCCGTGTCTTTCTTTTTCCGTGTGTGTGTGTGCGTGTGTGTGTGTGTGTGTATTTATCTCTCATTCTTGCTGTTTCTATATTCATGATTGTTTCTTTTTTTTTTTTTCGAAACGAATACAAAGATGCTATATCGGAGCTGCGGAATGGCGATGATCCTCCGTTATCTGTTTAATCAGACCTCTCTCCCGGTTAACACCGCGACGGTTTCGGAAACCCGTATCAATTCACATAATGAACGCCCGGAAGGTGTAGAAGCGGCTTTATGGATCTCGAGCGTCCCGGGAGACATGGTGTTGGGCTTGGTTTAATCAGCTGGCGGATATTCACGCGATATACACAGCAAATTCGAAATCCAGTCCCTAAAGCGTTGGACTATAATGCAAATGGAATTTCTCCAAGTCATTGAAAGTTTCTCAATACTCATGTTCATACGATGGAAATAATAGTTTGGAATATTCTTTGAGACGAAAGAAATATAAGTATTGTTAGATCGCGCAAACGTCGAAAGTTGTAGAAATTCAAATATTTAGTACAGTCTGACTTATCTTTTGTAAAATCGTTTTAATAACGCATAAAACACTTGTTTTATCATTCAAACAATCGTTTGAATATAACAAATATTTAGACTGGAAATTGAATATATAGTAAATATAGAAAAAATAATGAAATTTTATTAAAAGCACACACACAAACGCGAACATATTGATGCACATATAGTAATTATCTGTGTATATATCATAACTGCATATCTATCAGTTGTTGTTATTAGTTATTGTATGAGTTACAATATCCGTGATATCTCTTATTAACTTTCAATAAAAATTTTATGATAGTAAAAAAAAGGAGAAATTTATAAAATAAAATTAATCTTGTTTTACTAAATGCAGAAAAATTTGATGTATTTTATTTGATGTATTTTGGTCAGTTTTTATTATACATCATACGTCGCACAAATAACGTGAACAAACGGAAGATAATAATTACGTCACTGCGGAATACGAGAACGCATAATGCGAAATGAGTGTCTAGGGAGTCGCCACCTGTGGCGACGACCTGGATCGGGAACATCGCGACGTGTCGCTGCCATAAACTATCGCGTCCGGTAAATCACATTCCATATCTCCTCGCGTTGATGTGTATCGCGCGAATTAATATTTATGGCATTACGCGGTGTCCTTCCCTAGCGCGGACGAATGCGTTTTCTCCGAGCGGGAATGGAAGAAGAGAGGGCGTTTGGATTGGCACGAGATTACATTCGTATCAAAATGCTGTGTTGGATGTCGGGCGCGAGCGGTGACGCACCTTTTTCCCCTCTTCACGTCGGTTCGGAAGAGCGGCGTGGAAAAAAAATCGAGTTAAAATAAACGAGACGGGAATGAAACGAATTCAACGAGCCGTGGAGTAGGATACATCAAAAGGTGGTCACGTGAATGAGAGAGCGCGCGATCGAGGCACGAGTCCACCCTTTTGTATGGATTGCCGCGGCAAATAGGATGCAGGATAAAACTGTCGGATTACCTCCGGCGATTCATCATGTCCCGATCACTCGTGACACAACAGATGCTCACGCATACATAGAAAATTTGAATTTCGCGTAATCGGTTTATTACTCTTTTTTTCTTTTCAACATTTAATCGCGGAGTCAGATTTAACTTTCGGTTTATAAAACGTTGCTCAGTTCGGCTATCAAACGTTATATCTCGATTTCTGATACCGACACATATCGCGCATATTGCGCGTTCGATATTTCTGAAAAATTTTAGATTTACATTGAATATTGCGAATGTCGCGATACACGAAATCGCGAATCGTTGCAATATTCATGTACAATTTTATTAGAAATATTATTGTTCTGTTGTAATTATGCAATGTAAACGTATTCGAACGAAAAACAAAAACGAATAATTCTTGAATTTTTCTTTTTAAACACATATTTCAAAAGTTCACGTTTAAGTAAGCACGCGAAACTAACAATCTTACTGCAATTGAAGTACATTCAAGAAACGTGTCGTACCAGACGTCGTAAGTACGCGACGCTTGCTGGAAGAAGAGAAGCGCCAAAATTTACTTCAAGACAAGCGCGGGAAGAACGCGACTATTATTCCCATGTAGATCTCGCGCAAAGTTCTGCGGCGAGGATCTGCTGAAGAGCGATAACGAGGCGAAGAAAGCACGCGCGAACTTGCCTCTCTCTTGTCAAGACGCATTCCGCGCTAATTCGCACGAGCGCGGCAAGCACGAGTGTCACTACCAGATGGCAGAAACGGTGTGCCATTCGGTCCCGGCTTCTGCGTTTCGATTACGGGAGTCTTATAACGGCGAAGTTTTCTTCCGAGTTGGCGAAAATCACGACAACGGCGTTGACTGAAAAAATTTCATAAAAGATCGTCCAAAAGTTATACGGGTACCATTTGAAGAGTGTCGATGTTCGATCGACGTTTCCCATGGAACATTGACACTCTCTCGGAGCTTTTGTAATAAGATCAGTAAGAGGGAGGGAAGAAGGGAGGTGGTGCTTCACTTGGAACATTTAACGTGGATTGGAATAAAATAAGACGGAGTATCTCGAGTGAAAAGAATGTGATTTCAACGTTTCTCTCTTGTATTATTCGCGCAAAACTAAATATTGATTTAGTTGGAGAGCATTAAATAAAAGTACATTATTTGTAAATCCTGAATAAATCCTGAAGAAAGCTCTTCGTGTCGAGCAAGAAACGCACCAGGGTCTGAACAATAACGACATTATAATCTTTACGGTGTTGTTCTTATGGAAAAGCAGATTACATATTGCAAAAACACAGCGCTACAGCGAGCAGTTAACTTGGCTGCGCACTAAGATGAAATTAATGCAGTCTTGTAGCCTTTGCGCGCGTTCTTTTCTTTAGTTTTTGCGATTTAATTACCTCTCTTCTTGTCTTCTCTTGGCAAATATTTTAAATTGGGTTTTGCGCGAATAAAATTTGCTTTTTTTTCTTCCGTGTTTATTTATTGTACTTTGCAATTTCTTTCACGCAGTATTGTTTACGAGATAATCTCGAGTGTCGATAAAAAGTATACATACGTATAGGTAATCTCAAAACAAAAAAGAAAAATCATCTAGATTTTTTTAGCGTTGTAAAACTGGCCAATTGCATTGAGGATCGAACGGGATTAAAAAGCGGATTGTAAAGCCTCAAAATTACGCTCTTACTCCATTTGCTGACTGCGTTCGCGATAGAAATCAGGATTTCGCACACGTTTCTTCTTTCTCTTTCGCCGAAAGTACCGTCCGATACCCAACGATAATGCAACACTCGCGCGCTGTTTAATGCCGAACCGGCAAAGTATTTTCCCCGCGCCGGTGGGGGAGAGCAAAACTCAATTAACAAAGTGGCTCGTCATCGTCTCCGACGTCGAAGCAAAATCCGTTTAATGCACTTTATCTTTGTTGCCGCAGCAACGGAAAGCACTTGAAATCCGTTTAATACACTTATCTTTGTTTCTACAGTTTACGGGGAGCGTTTTGCTTTCAACGTTTATTAAGTTACTGCAAAAGCGTGGCAAGACATAAGAGCGAGTGCGTCGGCATACGTAGAGAATAGTTGCCGACGGATAATCTTGTCAACGACAGGGGCTTCGTCTGCTCGTTCGCGTTACATTTTTACGGGAACATTTAAATATGTCGAGCGGAATCCGGTTTTTCCTTTCGCCGCTTCTTTTTAGCCTAACGATTGTTGTCGCGCGTTGTCTTTGCGAGATATTATCACGTAAAAATTTCAACGACAAAAATATTTTGCGTCTCTCAATAATAATGTGTTCTCTCGTTCGTGCGAGCGTCTTCGAATTGTTCCGTTCTATCGCGCGCGTTTCATTCTATTTTTTCGCGCCACAAGAAACCATCGCGGCCTCTTTTACATATACACGCGAGTACAAAAACGCGAGATTTCCTCAAAGGGCGGACAATAAGAGAGAGTACGAGCTCGAGCATCCATCGGAGCTCTCGATGGATCGGAAAACTTCTTTGTACCGCCGAGTGGATTCCTTCGTCACATTCGACAGGTGCGCTCGCGGCTAAAAATAGACGGCACTTCGCGCGGAATTCCACTCTCGTTTCCCCGAGGCGACAGGAAAAAGAGCGAAACGCCTGCGCTCGTAAAACTCCGATTTCTTTTCGCGCGCGCGTTTTTCTTCCTTCTCCCACATCGCGATTAATAGCGCCGACTAATTTCCGGATTCTCATGTATTGCCGGCAGTCGTGGTGTTGATTTCGACGTCGTCGAGCAAGACTCGTCGGCGAGAGATAGATAGCGACTCATCGGCAACGACTCGAAATTCGCAATTGGAGAAACGAAGCGCGCCAGCTGGTGAATAAAATTGCGTCCGACGAGGGAAGAGAAAGAGTAGGAGAATGTACGTGGGAAAACGGACAAGTCGGCTGCCTAATGGAGATAATTTATTATTTTCAACTTTCCTGAGCCGCGCGCTCTCAACCGTTCGTTTTCCGTGCGTTTTCTCCGGCGAGAGAAACTGTTACGGTGATGGATCGTAGACCCGAGAAGCACGCGGGGATGTGCAGCGGAATATGAAATCAACCGGAAACGAGGGGGATGACGAGGGACTACTCCGCCTGACTAGCGCACAGTAGTTTAATACAGGCGAAGGCCGCAAACGATTATTTTACCGCATAATCGCACAGCCGGACAAGCACTGGTTCTCCCCGGTTGGGAAATCGCGCTTTCGTCAGCACGACTGATAGCTTCGACGAAGTAACGACATGACATGACGACTTTTACGTCTTCGCTCGGGACTTTTATGCGTCCGGAATTGCTTCAATCTCGCGCCGGTGCTTTTTGCATGTAAATGTTCCGCCGAGTGTACCGATCAACGATAGATGCTTGTGTTTTTTTATTGTGATAAAAAACAATAAAAAATAATGTATAAATTTGCAGAAGTCAGCGATATATGTTACATCTCATCTACATATAATACAAAAGGATAGTATATTGCACAAAAAGAAAGAATAAACAAGTAAGTTCAAAAACGCTCATTCTGCGAATAACAATAAACAGTAAAAGAAGGTCGAAGTCGAGCAAAAACAAGCTGTTGAAAATAATTTTCCATATTTTACATTTACAATACGAGGTGCAAAACGTTTCGAGCTCTTACACGATCCTTCCTTAGTCTCGAAAAAAGAATACAAAATTTAAAAGTAAAATAATAATAAGTTAAGTGCACGAATGAGAAAACAGGCGAAATATAGAACAGAAAATTCTCTTTACGAAGTGCGCTCCGAAGGTAACGGAAAAGTCATGCGTTACATAAAAAATGAGCTGCCAGGTTGTCCAGGTTGAAGTTAAAAAGTTGAAAAAATAAGTCAATGTGTTGTTGTTCAGAGCTAACTGAAGAAAGAATAAACTTCAAGAACTCTCAAAGAACGTTTATAGAAATATCTATACATTATTTTCTGATAAGAGTGCACATATGATAATTTCGGTTTTCCGCGAACTATGCGCGCCGCTTCCTTTTCAATAAACCGAACTTGAATGATGACGCGCGCGGTAAAACACTCTCTCTCGAATGCTCGTATTATTATCTCGACTGTGCAAGCAACGCGACCGCAATCGTATGCAGCGCTATGAACGCTACGAATTGCAGGAAGGCTAGTAAACGGGCCAGCCTTTAATGCATCGCCAAGCGATGTTGTTTGTCAATGGTAACGGAAACAAGAGAACTACACGTGAGCGCGCGCGTGTACGCGTGTCAGAGTTGCCGGGTATTGCGCGAGTCGCAATTTGCTGCAGCCGGAATTCGTAAGGCCGGGTCTTGAATACAGCCGCGGGGGTGTGTCGAGCTAATTGGCTGCGGGGGCGAACTGGGCCACCGGTTTACTACCGCGGTACCGCCACCGGCGATGTAGCGTTTTGTATCGTGTGTCGTGCTCGCGCGAAGTTCTCGACATCGCTTATTTTCACCACACGCCCGAGAAGCTTTCGAGAAATCGTCTCGTCGCGATACGCGAGATGATGCGCCACGCCAGCTAAAAGCGACAACAGAAATTGAAGGAAGTAGAATAGAAATGAAGAGAAGAAAGAAAAATACAAATATCGCACTTTGATTTTCTTTAATCGACCTTAGACACATTGCGAATTTTAATTGAAACAATTTGCCTTAAAGAGAATTAGCTTCGCTACCAAAAGTCAGATTTTTATAACAAAGTGAAAATTACTTATATGTACATGTAGATAGTTATTTTTCAATTTAAATAGGGATCATTAAAATTGTGTATCTTTATTTAACAAACCACTTTGATCGTGGATGCCGAAACATCATTAATTATTTAATAGGCACACAATTCGTTCGTGTTTATTGTTCCATTTACATCGTAGCACGAGTTGTCGTGTTATCACGTAAATTTGCGATCACGATTATTACGCGAGTTGCGAGCGTGATGTCGCCCGATATTTTGAGCCCGAATAATTTCTTCATCACGCTGGTTTACCTGTCATCGACATGCAACGGGCGGCAGATCGGCGGATATCAAATCGCGAAACTTCATTCGTTCTTGCCGATGACGCCGGCGGGGCCGATCGGAGCGCGGGTGGAATATCACGTCGGCCGATTTCAATTTCACTCTCGTTATCGATTTGCCACACGAAACGAGAATAGGCGCGCAGATGTCGTGCATCACACACGGAATTAAAAGTTTATCGCCCGTTTCTAGAATGTGTAATAACTCGAGGCGTTGACTCGTGCTACGCAAAAAGTTGTAATTCACAGGCTGAGTCAAACTTAGTCTGTACAAACTTTGGTTTTTTTCACTAGTTTTGGAATAAATTACTTTTTTTCAACGGGCAAGCGTCGTGATCTCAACAAAACGTTTCAAACGACCAAAAGATTATAATTTATACAGTTAGAGGCATATAGAAGAGCAATTTTTTTTTATACGTAAAATTTGAGAAAATTTTTTACGATAGTATTATAGTCGCCATTATCCTGGTCGTATCCGGAACACTTTAGCAGACCATTCAGAGATTTTATTTCAATTTCGCGCTACACACTTATCGATTAATAGCAGTTTCGGCTGCGAGCTACTCGAGTCAATCTGCCGACAAGGGAGCGACGGAAACGTAGGGTGAGCGAGTAAAAAAAGGGGAAAAAGACAAGACACGCAGAAGACCGAAAGGGTCGAGAGGCGGACGAAGACTTCGGTACTTACATCTTATCCTGTGGCTAAAACTGAACACGAGCGAAATTTCTGCCTTAGGGATAAGAGCTGCGACACTTCGAGAGTACGATCGGAAAGAATTAGAGTGAGAGAAAAAGAAAGAGAGAAAATATAGAAGAAACAAGAAGGAAGGGGAAGATGGTGAGAAAGAAAAGAGGGTAATTGGTCTGGCGAGAGAGCAGCTCTCATCGTCGCTTTTTCAGACAATTCTAGGCGGACATTTTAGCCACCGTCGTTGTCGTGGTCTCCTCTCGCGCCCCTAATCCTCGTTTCTTTCGTCGTAGCGCTTCCGGTCTTGGGTCCGCAGCGTTTCGCAGCGCGAGCATGAAAAAAATTTATCTTTCGCCTTTTACTACTAGACGGGAGACTAAAGTAATCCTTCTTTGAACGCCGCGCTCGAAATAGGGACGCGACTACCGCGACACGACCGCAAGAACGGAAATCACGCCGTTTCGAGATACGAGAGATTTCCGTCAACTTTATTAGTCTTCCATAATTCCGCGATTTGTGCGAGATCTTCCGTTGAATTCCGAGATATTGCTCACGGGGTCTCGCAGAATTAATGAACAAGAAGAAAAGAACGTTCTGACTTTTAAATTTGTAACCGAGAATATATTATGCTGTGGAGTTTATAATCGTTTCGGATTGTGCGTTTAATCTTAACGTATTAAAATATTTTGGTTTATATATTATTTTTTGATTTTATTTTTTTACATATTATATTCAGCAAGATATATTAAACTTTACATGTAATTTCATTAAAATCTCTTATTTCGATTTTTTTTAAATCGATTTTTTACGTTTTTCGTTGATGATAAATTTCTCTTTGACGTCTTTAAAAAAAAATATATATATATATATGTAAAGAAAAATTGTAAAACAAAATATGAGAGAATAAAGAGTAATATATAAAACCGAGCGATATTGTTGTATTCCGTCTAATTGTACGGCGGGTGATTGATATTGTGTATCATGTCTCGAGATCAAACAGCTTTGAGTGCGATTGTTCTTAAAATGAAGTCATGAAGCACCGATTCTAAGTTTGTTTTTTTGTTTATTTTTACGATTCAATTAATATAAGTGAAACTTTCTTTTATCATAATCATTTTTCATATCAGTAGCGAAGGAGTTGTGTTCGTTTTCTTCGTACGCGTTTTAATAGAGATGTTACGCATAACAGGACCTATAAATTTGCGACGTTTAAAAAGCGACGTGTATTCGCTCCACGCACAAATTACAAACCTAATTAATGTCGCGTTTAATTGACGCTTCGCTTTCGCGAAATTGCGCGTTGCGCGCTGTTCTAGCAGATCTGTTATCATTTGTCTTGAAATTAATTAAAAATGAAGCAAGCATCGGAAACAGGCAATGTTCTTTTACGATTTGCAAATGTCGCAAATGTGCGAACATGTGTTATTACTTTCTATTTTGCTATCTGTTGCAAACACACGCTGCACAACATATAGTGAGATAACGAGATCAGTTTTCGCATCTAGAAATCTTCTTTTGTGCGAGTGGATTGGCGATTTCGCGTTGTTAAAGTGTCAGCTACGGCTGGAATTGATATAAAAATTTTCTTATAACAACTTGGATCGCGAGCAAAATTGCAGTGAGAATTCCGCATTTTGCGGAAGTTTCTTTTCCTTCGACCTAAATTTCATCTTGAAACGACGCATAGAAAACAGCAGCGGAAATAGGTTACCGGAACGAAACGGCTTTTCATTGAATCTTTCGAGAAAGAGCTCGAAAAAGCGAGCAGCATTGTTTAATGAGCAACGGAAACAGGAAGAACCCAAGCTGTCCGTTTTGAAGACCAAAGGCATGAAAATTGCGCAATTAAAATACTTTTGCAATAAGTGCGAAGATAACGCGCAAAACGAAATTAAAATTTATAAGTCAAACCAAGATATACGACAATGACACAGTGAGCAAAGTTATATTTGTTTTGCTTTAATAATAATCGATATGTGATTCTTTAGAGTGCAGCTTTGATTGAAAAAATAAATTAGCAAATTTATATGAAACTGAAACAAAAAATTTTATCAATCTTCAAAACATTGATTAGTGTTAATGTATGTTAAAAAGAGTAATAAAAAAAATCTAATCTCATTTATATCTAATTAAGAAATATAAAGAAATTAGCAACAAAGTAATTTCTTTATATTATAATCGTTAATTATTTATTTAAACGGTAGGGAACGTTGATGAAAACAAGAGAACATAATATAGCGGAGGCACAATACGTATTATGGCGAAATATATGGAATCGATAACATCATCGTGCCACTCGCCAATTAACAGAATGTTGGGACAATGCGCGATTATTATTTAACATTTTCGTAATGCAACTTTTCATTTCATAATCGAGTCTTGTTTGCATATTTTTCAAATGAAATTGTGCGTATCGCCGCAAATGGTCGTTGAACCGTGCGAGTAGCTGGAATTAAACGAATCGTACGATATAAATATAGTATAGCTAAATGATAATACACATCGTAATAAAAATGTAACTAGCTATCAGAGCTCATTTCTGCAAATGAATGTGAAAATTTATGCAGCCGCTATCGATTAATCGTTCTGGTGTGGAATAGCATTGCTGTGTTAGCTCGATGCTATTCGGTTGATTCTGCTCGCTATCTTATTTCATTTTTGTAATATACATGATAGAGCATTATCTTTTGTTCTATTTTGTTACGCACGAATCTTTTGTCGCAGCTAAACCTCACGCAAAACGCGGATGCATTGCTTGTTGCCGAGTTTGTAGAGGAATAAATGCTCGAATGAATTTTGAATTAACGTTTTCATACTTGTCTGTTTATGCATATAACACAAGCTATTTGATTGGAAGCCGACAAGCCGAACGGTCTGTTGATAAGTCATTAACGCAATAATGACGATAGATTTGTATTGGATCGAGTAATTTTGACTTACATATATAACTATATGTAATTGTTGAAAAACGTTTTTTTTCTCCGAAATGTGCTATTTTAAACACGCAAATCCTTACTTCAAAAAAAAAAAAAAAAATACACAAACTGCATTTTTTGCGATTATTCAATATTGTATGCAAAAATATTGCAATAATTTTTAATTTTTATTTTGAATGGAAAATAGTACGCGACAAGATTTTTCGATTTGAAAAGGCTCTCTTTTATTTATTGTATGAATAATGTATACACGTCGAGCGCAAATTCGACGCCATTGTGGCGTGCGTGCGCGCGCGCGGCTGCGTTTCAAATTATTTGATTATTGAAGTATTAAACGCTGAAATCAATTTATTCGTTTCGCCGAACACGGTTTTCAGAATCTCTCCGATAATGTCACAAGTGCGTGTTGCGCTAACAACGTTTTTGCAATAATAATTACTTCGATGTCCGATTCCGTTCATTATTTATTCATAATTATTCATCAGGTTCAATTAAGGATTCAATCAATTATACAGATACACGATATAATAGAATTCTAGTAATAACGAGTACGAACAATCTCGATGTTAATTATCGGTGTCGTTTCGCGCCGAAACTCGATTCCCGCTCCCGCTGACTCGGCCTGTATCGCACGCGCATACGTTTAAATTGAGACGTTTTCGCCAGCGCCGGGCGATTATCACGACAATTTCGCTCGTGACTTTCTGCAATGTATCCCAGTGGGAGACGACATCTCCCCCGTCGCACCTTCGTCGAAGCGCCACCGCTCCCGTTTCAACCGAGGGCAGTTTTAACGAGAGTTGTTTCGAGCTTGTTTCGGCAATTACGAGGAAATTACGCAGAACAGACCACCACCACATCGTCGTCGTGGCGTCATAAAAGCCGTGTCAAATGAGAACTCGCTTACAAGTAATAAAATAGCGATCAATATTTGCCGGAACGGCTATGGCTCAAGTGATCCGCGGGACTAATAATCAAAAGATTTCAGGTTTGAATCCAGCATTGATTGGATTTTTGTAGATTTTGGTTTTGTAAGTTTTGTAAGTTTTGTAGGTTCCTCCTTTGATGGGTTGGCAACTTACCGAGGTGTATCTTCTGTCGTGAGATTCCTCTAAAATAGAAGTGTGTGTTTATGCGCACTTCTAGCGGTTCGGAACCTATCTAAACTTTTGTAGGTTTTTTATTACATTCTTTAATTTGCATGAGAGTCTAGAAGAGAGAAAAGGTCTTCTCTCATGCACAAAAAAGAATTATATTCTCGTTTTGAGATGTCCCATTTACTTTAACACTTTCCGTGCCACGTGTATCACCGATGGTACACATTAAACGTGTTTATACGTTAATATGTTCAAACTTCAAAATTCTATGGTAATGAACCATAATATGGTGTTTAAATTTTAATGTCTTAGACAACAAAGTACAACATAATTCATGATATTCAGCAATCAAAGTTGTAAAATAGATAGTTAAATTAGTATTTACAAGTGGCGCGATAACAATAATCTAATATGCGAACAAGACAGAGGTACAGCTGCTATGTTTTCTCTACATCAGGCGCCAAATCTCCAATCATAACATCAAAATATCGGACAAAAACAGCATTTCTGACGCAGACATTTTTAATTTTTTTCTTCGAATGTGATCAAGTGTAATAATAAAGTGTTTACTACCTATATCAAAATTGTAATCAAAAGTTTGTATTCGATCATTAAGATTTTCAAGAGTAAATAATTTTTTAACAGAAATCAGTTTCCTTTCAAAATAGCACATAAATCGTAATAGCAAACACCTTTTAATAAATCGTACATATTTACAACAAAAGGTTAGTATTTATATGATAGGTTTTCAGTTCATTCCAAACACATTGATCTTTAATGTCTGTTAATAATATATTATTAATGAGATAAGAATCACTTTTATATATAATTTTTTCTATTACGTAAACGCAACACATTTTCTTTAACTCGTCCCTTTATTACTTGTTTATGTTTTTTGCAAAAACAGCAATAAAAATTTGTATAAAAGAATTTAAATCCAGTAATAGAATTAAGTCCTAAATTGTGTCAGCACAAGTAAGCACAAAGAAAAATATACGCTGATTTCCAGTCGCTGTTTGTACTATTATGTTGTACCATTAGTTTTGAGATTTTTGAGTTCATTTATAACAAAACGGAAAATATTTTCATTGTTGATATCTCTATCAACAATGGAAATACTTTCCGCTTTGTTATAAATGAACTCGATGTTTATCATCTGATAAAAATACGGAGGATACACAAATATTTTCAAGAGTGAACAGATGGCGCTGAGGAATGCAGAGTATTTGATAATATAATAGAAATATTTCATATAATAGAGTCTAAGGACTATGATCATTTTGATGACTCAAATATAACTTTTTTAAAGTCAAGAGAAGCAAAAGCAACACTATGCATATTCTCATTTTTATCTAGCTCATTATCATTATTACTAATAGTATCAAAATCATTATTAATTTGTTATAGATTGAAAATTTAACTCTACATTTTCGTTTATTTGTTTAAGAACATTTGGAACATTTAACAGTTTTTTATAGAATATAGGAATAGGATGTTTAATTTTTAAATGTTTTCTGAAAACTTTTATCAAATTGTATTTTTGTACTCTCTACTGCAATCACATCTCTGAGCACATTTATAACTAAAAACATTATATAAATGTATTATTTCTAAATGGCGACATAAAGCTTTAATGGAAGGCAAACGCAATGCTTATTAATAAATAAGCATTTAACAATCTATATATTGCTCATTAATAAATAAGGATTTAGCAATCTAAGCACAGTCCAATTCTTTAAAAAAATCGTGTACTAGGGAAATATCAGATATTTGCAGCAGTTTATCAGAAAGTGGTGAAATATATATATATATATATATATATATATTTATTTACAGTCAGTCAAGAGTCTAGTCGACCTTACTTACAGCTAGTAAAAAGTATCGCCCTAAATCTTTCGTGAGTCGATAGAGAAAACCTTTGTCCTTGATGTACTGTCAAAAAAATTCAGTTATCGTTAATTTTTATAAGAGAAACACGATAAGCGCCATAATACGCATCGCGCTACGAGTTACTGTATTTCTTTGCGCTCACTCGAAAAGTACGAAAATGTCGCAATCAGCGGCTAAATACATGAAACCACATACTGCTAAATACAAAAAATCGAAAGCATTCGTATAGAAGTGGGTGCAGCGATATAATGTGGCAAAAAATGTCGATGATTTACTGGAACGTAGCTCGATAGACAAATTGGACATAAAGACGAGAAAAACAATAGTGAATCTGTTTTCGCGGAATCCGAACTTAACACTGCGTCAAGCAAAATTAAAGCAGAAGGATTTTTTTAAAGGTTTTAAAAACTTTTTTGTGTAATACATTTTTTTATAAATTAATCCGGCCGCGCTCTTACTTGACAGACTGTACATTTATATGCACATTAGTATAAAATAAATAAAAAAAGTTGTTAAATAATAATTAAATAATAATTACAGGAGATAAAAGAAACATAAAAGTCTTTGTTTAATGAAGCTTTTGCGACAGATGACATCCACGTTCATATCTCTTGTCCTCTTATGTGCAAAATTAAAGTAGCAAATGGACCAAGATTACATCATTTTTATCTGACAAAACAGTAATTAAGTAGCAGTAATTAAGCAGCCAGAATATAATAACAAATATTTGTATTAAATTAATTTGACAATACATCTGTTTTTCTCACAAATATCTGCTTCTGTAGCAATTAAATCTGAGTACCTTCCTGCCATAATCTGATTTAGTACTTTCGACTTTAAGAAGATCAATTAAGGCTTCTTTTGTTATATCTCATTTTGATATTAAATTATCTTTTCTTTCAGAATATAATCTTTAAAATCTTGCTCAAATTAATGTCTCTGCAAATTAATTGTCAGGTTATTTCTTTATAAAAAAAATCAAAGTCAAAAAGAAAGAAAAATGATTACATTCAAAATATAAAAAAATTTATACAAATTTAATGTGCTCACTAATAAATAAGCTTTTTGCAATTCAAGTATTGTCAATTCTTAAAATAATCGTATTAGGAAAATATCAGAAGTTTGCAACAGTTTATCAGAAGATGTTGCTTTTTGTAACTGCAATGCGGAAGATCTCGTTTTTCTAAGATATTGAAATCGCATAAGATGCGTCACTGAGCAACTGCACAAGAGTTTAGGTCAAGACTCAATATCATAGTACTTCAAGAAAGCAATTGCATTTTCAACTGCAGGATTCTTTGGATCACAACTGCTTAATAAATATTTTATGTAAGATAAAAAATTTAAAACAAAAATTTTAATTTTAATAATTTTAAAATGTTTTTTTCCTTATGATAGCAACAGTAGTTATCTTCTAACTTTGCAAGATAAATGATTTGTTCTTGACTCGAAACAAAACAGAATATCGTTTTAAAGGAAGATGTTAAAGACTCGATAGTTCTTTTTTTGACTTGATGCTTAATGTTTTTTATCGAGAAATTTTATCGATGCATTTTTGTTTGCCTACTGGTGAATAATAATATGATTCCTGATATACGAAAATAATATAAAATATGAATTTTATATATTTTAATTACTTTTATAATATATTTATAATATATTATTACTTTTATAATATATTTTAAATTAGAAATGTATCTTTTTTATAGATAAAACATTTATTGTTTCAAATAAAATTATTATAAATATATTAGTATTATATATTAGTATTATAAATAAAATAAATAATTTTAATAAAAAACTTATATATATCATGTTTTATAAATAAAATAAATAAATTTTGATAAAAATAAAAAACTTATATATATGATGTTTTATAGACTTATATTTACTTCAGAAAAAAACAACTCACTAGTTTATTTGCTGCTATATTATATTCTGAGGTTGACAGTCTATTTAAAAAAAAAAAAAAGAAAAATATATACAATTCAACCGTTTGCTTACAATTACATCTTTCACATTTGCGGGAAAAGTTAAAAAAATTAATATTTATAAAAATAAGTAAACTTGAAAATTATAATCGCCTCTTCATACTTATCGCACATCCATCAGAATGTAAATATTCCTCTTTTCTTAAAATTTTAAAGCGCGATGTTACATTTGAAAGAATAATTATTTAAAAGTTCTGTAAAAATTCTAAAAGAAAATATAACACAAGAAATAAAAAAATGTTTTAATTAAACAGTACAGAAGTAAGTTGAAATGAGAATGACGAACCAAAGCTTTTAACTCTTCATATGTTTTAAAAGATTGAAAGTGTCTAATCTCTTGTACTTTGGTATTTCTTTCAATTCGTTTTTTTTTCTTGAGTTGAACCAACACTTGAAGAAGATTAATAAGAATGAGATTTATGCTTGAGTCAGTAAGATTGAATCAGTGAGATGAGTAAACTGACTCTAAAAAACATAAAAATAAATCTATCATAAAATAATTTTTTGTAAACAACTTTTATTGTAAATAGTGTAATTAAAAGCACATATACTTACTTATCTTATCAATATGGACTTCTCAGATAATATTAACTCCTCAGATATTTTTCTTTCTTCTATTTTTTTCTTCTCTCTATTATGTTAAAATCTTCCGAAATTTCCAATGTATCAATTTTCTGTGAAATCACTTTTAGAAGTGGTTGAATCTTTCAAGACTGAATATTTTTTCTTAGAAGTCTGTCAATAGCAACCATCATTTTCATATAATTATTGGTTAAAATAAAACGTACGATTGATTAAATTAAAACGTTTTAAAATTTACAGAAGAGCTAAAATATATAAGAAATAAGGGTTATAATAATAAAATTAATTAGAGAGAGATGCATATGCTCTTGCTGATAAATATTATCTCTCCTTGATCAACATAAATCTGTTGTTAGAATTAGACGTTTCCAAGCAGTGAAAAAATCTGCTCGCAATTTTATTTGAAGAATAATTCTTTTAGTAATTTTTCATTTTAGTAATTTTTCATTTAGAGCGAGTAGTCTTCTTATATTAGTTATTTTTTGACTTACGAAAACATATAGAAGACGGAAACTACTTACATTACTCTCTTAGCTACGACAAGTAGCTCGTCGCGGAGCTGTACGGCGAGCTCTTCCGCGGACTGTATGCATAAACGACGTAGTGCCGCGATTGGTGTCGAGTGTTTTCTATTATGCATTTACGTTTGAAGAAAGTTATATTCATAACATACGTGGCCTTCAAGGCGAGAAAAACAAGTGATCCACTATAATGGCATATCGTTCACAAAAATGACTGAGCGGCAAGCCACTATAGTGGCGTATCGTTAAAAAAAACATGGACGAAAGCCACTATAGTGGCGTGCAGTATTTCAAAAATTAAAACATGCAATTCGTGGTATTTACATGCAATAAAAGTAAAATCATAGAAAAAATATAAGCTGTATTTCAAAATTTACTGTCAGAGTATATTGAAACTTAAAGTTTACATTACATATATCATAGATTTTCAGTATTGATGGTAAATTTTGAAACACGTAGATAATAGATCAGACATAAGGCGCAAAGTGGTTAAGTTGGATTAAATTACGTAACTTACTGGTGTATTTCTTTTAGATCTTCCAAGTTTTCCGCTTCTACACTGGGATTCAAATCGAGAAGAGAAACTGGATGGACGAAAACTCGTTCGTTTCGCGCATCTCTTCTACTAGAAAGTCTTCCCCACTCCACAACCAGCTTGGCTACTAGCGAGTATCCTGCCAATTCCGCGCGCAGCGCTATCCTTACTTTGCCTGCTTTTCTTCCCCTCTATGCGCAGTAAAATTCTCTTCTCGATTTGAACCCAGTGTAGCCACTTCACTTCTTTTTTGTCCATTGTAAGCACAATTACACTGTATATGCTGCACTGTATATGCTGTATTGTAATTTCATATCTGTACGCAAAAATTCGCACAAACGGTCTACATGGCGGAAAAACCATAGATGTATACTACTAGATCCAGCATGCCGTAAATTTTCTTATGATATTCATTGGGTTTCGCAGAACAGAGATTGAGACAAAATATAGAAAATATCTTTCTCCTTTTCTGCGCGCGCATTAATGATAGCAATGCAACATGCTCTTGATTACTCACAGACAACTATGCTTATATATTTCTTTTTTTAAAATTGTATAGTCTTTTTAACATGTGTTCTTCAGTCGTCTGAGCGATTTTTGCGAGCACACACTTCCTCTCTTACGCTTACAAACATATATACGCTTACAAACATATATTTTCTTAAATTAGAATCTGTGTTTACGATGACTGTCACGCTCGCTGTTAAAAGATGACTGCACATTCTACCTGCGCAGACAAAGAGAGAAATCTTCCCCTATGTTTTGCCTCTTTGTTCGTCTGCCAAGGATATGCATGCTGAATCTAGTTATATGGGAAAGACGTATATAAACTATTTATCGCCGCAAACAAAGAATATATTTTTAAATAAAGAATATTCTTAATTTTAGAAGAATATCATCTAATATTTTTAAGATAAATTTTTAAGTATAAAATCCTTTACCTGCGATATAATTTTTTCGGTGTAATTGTAACGCATCAGTGATCGATGTTTGATCTGATTTAAAATGATTGTGTCTAAGGATATACTCGATGGCAAAGTTACGCTTTTTGACAACTTTTGTTATTTTTCTTTATAATACAAGTCTTTATAACAAGTATTTATAATAGTTGTTTATAACAAGTATAATTTTAAAAACTTGAGTTTAAATAAGAGTTTTTAAAATTTAATTATCATTATTCGAGAAAAATTATTTTATTCTTTGAATTAACGAGATGTGAAAGAAACATTTGAAATTGGCACGTTGTTGACCGCACGTGAAGCATCGACGTACATATAATGATCGGACCGGTTATTTATTTACGATAACGTCGTTTACTCCATCGCTCGTTGTCAATTATTCAGCGCAGTACGAACAAACAAATGAAAAGTGGCAATCACGCGGAGCTTTTCATTATGTCTTCAAAGAGCGTCGCGCCGCCGCACCGATGTCATGTAATATTAATCCGTAATTAGCGCGTCGCGATATTTAAATACACGCTCGACGTGGTTGACGACCGTTAAACATTCATGCGTCAGCATTACGGCAAAGAGTCGGCCGCTATTTTAAATTCCGTTAGCGCTGCGCTTAAACGTACATACACACAGTAGGATATGGGTCGCAAACGTAATACGCAACGTATGTCATATTCACATATGCACTATATTGTTTGCAAATAAAGCTGGCTTGAATGTATATACAATGATTTATCGCGATTTGTGCCACAATCCCGGATATAATCGAAAGTTTTCCTCTTGACCCGAATCTTGGTGAAAAACTCTTCATGTGTATAAACAAAAAAAAAAAAAAAAAAAAAAAAAAAAAAAAAAAAAAAAAAAAAAAAAATATATAATAGGTCCAATATCGAGCAAATCAGGATATATTAATAATTAAATTTTTTTTACTATTGTTATATACATTGCGAGCTTACTTGTTTTAATTTTCTTTATAATTATTTAGATTAGAGGTTTCCTCACCGATTTTGATGAGCTTGAAATATGTTGTTAAGGATGTTATTCTGAACAACTTTTCCCTATACATTACCGCCGCTCAACCTTAGTTTCCAAGATATTCGCAAAAGAAGTTTTACAAATGAATTCTTCGTTTTTCAACACCGTGTCGATTTCTGAAGTAAATATGTTGTTTGTCATAATTATTACATATATTTAAATATTCAAACAATTTCATTTTCTTCTGTTTAACTATATGTACTGTTAGAACGAATAGCGATTAAATATACACAATACCGTATTATTCGACCTCAGATGTTTACGCATTACTGTGTTACCCCTATGTTATCACTGCGTAATATAAGCTGTAAACCATTACAGTATATAATCTTTTAAACAAGAAGTCGGCAATATAATGTTGTAAGCGCGTAGGCAGGGGGAGCTGCGCCCCCTGCTCTTCCCTCAAAGAAAAATAGGAAACGACTTCTGATTAAGTGTCGCTAAAAACCATGTATATATCGACATGAAGCGACATGTAATCGGAAGTTGTTTTTTTTTCTATTTTTCCTCGAGGGGGGAGCAGGGGGAGGAGCAAAACCCCTTCCCTTGCGGGAGGGCGTAGCCTCCCTGCCTACACAAACAACATATTTACTTCAGAAATCGACACGATGTTGGAAAACAAAGAATTCATTTGTGAAACTGTTTTTGGAAAAAACTCGAAAACTAGAGTCGAGCGGCGATAATATGTAGGGAAAAGTTGAATAATGTTGTCAGAATAACGTCCCTAACAACATATTTCAAGCTCATCAAAATCGGCGAGGAAGTCCCTAATCTAAATAATTATCGAAAATAATCTTCTTAGCTGTTGCTATAAAAAATTTGCAATATAAAAGACTCATTGTACTGGAACTTATTAATATTATTTATACTGTGCGCTTTTTTATCATTTATTTATACGTCAATCGTTGATTTTTAAAAACTCTTTGCACAATTTTGCACTATTACAAAGAAACAAAAAAAACTACTATACACATGTTACATCGCTATCTCGACCAAGAAAGATGTGTCAGTAACATTCTCTTCTAGTTTTTCGAATGAGAACGCCCGCGCGTTTGAAAATGTACTTTTCCAATCGTTGCGGAACGTTGTCTCGTCTAACGTAATACAAAAAGACACGATATGTACACAGGAGACTGCGGAATAAAATACCAACCATCAATCATTTTTCTTGTTATTCGATAAATTCGCTCAGGCATGTCAGGATGTGAAAGAGGAGTGAGAGAAAGAGGCACAAGGGAAAAAGAAGAGAGAGAGAGAGAGAGAGAGAGAGAGAGAGAGAGAGAGAGTCGAGAAACCCCGTTGTTTTTCTTTTATCTTTTATCTCGACGATAAATCTCAACGGACACCTTGACACGCTGGCAGATTTAGCGGAAAAAATTCGCAACGCTTAACAAGGGCTCGCTTTGCAAACCGCATCGCTCTCTTATATACGAGCCAACCGCTGCCACTTGTCGCCGAAGAACGACGACGAGGATGCACTTGAGGAAATATGTGAACGATCCGACCACGCCTCTCGTTACGCATCTACTCTGCGTTATACCTTCGAGAATAGAGGCAGTTCTCATATTCCCGATAGAATCCAGATACAGATAAAATGTAGATAAACACATTGAGGGCCGTCGTTCAGCTGGCATGTTTTTTTTCTTTCAAATTTTCCGACTACTCTTATTACATGAACATCGCAGCTGGCTGATAAAATAAGCTAAGTGAAAGAAACATTATGCACTTTGATAACAAGGTATCATTTCTCATATCTAATCAAACGGAACAAAGAACTTTTGCACGGAACAGAGTTTATAAGCTTTGAGTTTGTAAATTCGAGCATAAATTCTACGGATATTTCCCGGTGTCTTTACATCGTTAATTACTGAAAACTCATACAATTATCATCCTACGTTCTATTCCCTTGAGCGTTGAGAACGCGAAAAGCGTTGATGTTCGTTTCTTGCTGGGCTAACAATGCATCGAGTCTCGAGCGGAGCGCGCACGAAACGCGATAGAGGTGGAAAGTTTCGCGGCTCAAAGAGCGTAGCGTAGCGCGCGAGTATAACCTACTTCTCCGCACTCCGTTCCTCCTGTCCTTTTCGCCGTCTCTTTGTGCGCATTAAAAGAAAAGAAAAAAATTTTTTTGGTTGCAACGCACGTAATAAAAAATAGCAATTTTTTATTGCGTTTTTATATGTTTATTATGACATCGTTACAATTAAAGTAACCAACATAGAAACTTATTTTTATTAACTCACTATTGCAAGTTAATTGGTTTCAAAAATAAAACATCTTTTTAAAAGCAGTTTTATAAATTCCGAGTTGCCGACTTTGTTTCTTCAAACGGTTTTTTTCTTTTTCGAAAAGCCTGAAGCTACGCAGATTGTGCTTCAGATGAAAGAAAAGTCACTTCCGAACGAAAGTCAAATTTCCGCTTTTTTTTCGCGTATTTCTCTCTCATTTTTTGCGCGAGTTGTCTTCTTCTGTTCACCGAGAACAAGAGCACGCAAATACCGTTTCTCTGCGGAGTAATCGTATTTTTACTAATATTCTATTACTATTCGGGTATCTTTACTAATACTCTATTACTATTCTCTCTCGCGAAACCAAGATAGTAAAAACTAACAGTTATAATTACATCAGAAGAGACAACCTCTTCGCGCTCGATACGTTCCGGATATTATTCACAGTTATCGGCGTTTGCGAATAATTTAGAACGCGAAAATGCGCAGTCGCGTCAAGATGTTATATGTGTTTGACGTAATAAGTAACCTCCCGAAAACGAGGTACTTGACTTTACGATATCCTCGAAAGAAAGGTGCGTTTCTCGCGATAAAGCACCTATTTCTAAGCGCGACCTTGTTCTTGCATACTGAACGTTTCGTATATAAGTCACGCGTATATTTTTTATTACCTTTTCTTCCAGTTCTACTTCTTTTTCTTCTTGATTCAATGTTAAATGTTGCAAAGCTCGCGAACTTTGAAAACTTAATTAAAGAATCATTTCTTTATTATTAATTGCTTACTTCACATACATTATTTACGTCGAAGACGTAATTCTTACTTCTGTAATGTCGAAGCGAGTGCGCACATGCGGCGTCTAGAGAACGATATGCATAATTGATTAAATAGCAGTTGCGATCGTTCCATGCATGTCGATTAACACTTCACTTGCTATGCACCCGATTACTTATGCACAACGATACCCCGAACGTGACTAAATACCTATATTGAACATCTGTTACACCGTAAGCGACGATAATTTTTTTTTCTGCGATACGCAGAAAAAAATTTTAATTTTGTTTCTATACAAAGAGAGACAGAAATAGATAGATAGATAGATAGATAGATAGATAGATAGATAGATAGATAGATAGATAGATAGATAGATAGATAAATAGATAGATAGATAAATAGAGAGAGAGAGAGAGAGAGAGGTGGAAAAGAGCGAGTCAATACACTAGTTTTGCACAACTTGCAATTGCACCAGAACACAGCCACGTCGTAAAAAGTTGAGCGAATCGCGGATTAACGACACGAGAAACGATCGACCCGGCTGAAATTTTACGACGGTATCGTCGAGATTGACGTACTTCCCTTCCGCGAGCACGTCCGGCTATTTACGGAGGTCAATTTTATGCGACACGAGAGTTGACATCGGGAATGATTTGACATTGGATGGTATATATATTGCAAGCCGCGGCCCAGTTAGAGCGTGACGCGCTTTTCAAGTTTTGCATGTATCAGAAATCTGGAACGGTCGAGCGGACCACGCGCGCCCTGACCGTTTTACTCGATTTCACTTTCGTCCGCCTTCATCCGACTGCAGCTGTCGTTTCGGAAAATTGCGAACTCTCGGAAAATACTGCTTCTTGATTGAAGTGAAGTTTATTTTGAGAAATCCGATGATTAAATCGCTCGCTGTTTAAATGGGAATAGTATTAAAAGATAAAAAAAAAAAAGAAAAAAAAAACGCCCTTCGCAGATATATTATTCGCAAACCGTTTTATTCGGTGGAAACTTTAATATTTTCAGATAGCTGACTTTTGTATAATGACTCTTTCACAAAGAATAAATTTTTAGATAAAAACACACGCCTTTCAAGAAAATATAGGCATGTATATGTGCACGAGAGATGTGACGCACGTATGTTTTAGAATAAAAAGTTACTTCAAAGTTATATTAATTTTCTTGACGTGTAAAAAGCGAACTGTCTCATCGACACAACTACTTTCTTTTTATTCAAACTTGGCGTGCCAATGTTGACTTTGAATTAAGTAGAATCAAGACTTTCCGCGTTTTTCACGTTCCTCTTTGCTCCCTTTAGAAATCCTTTGGTTCTTTCGAGGAGAGAGCCGATTTTAGTTTCGACTCACAAAAGTTGCGAAGATCCGATTAAGGATAGCGGTAGCTGCATAGAGAGGGTACTTGAACGGCATCGAAAGTAGTTACGACCCGTTCGAACCAGATCTGACCTATTGTACCGGCACAAAGAGATCTATGTCGATGGATTAAATGATTAAGCCAGACTTAAATGTCCAGACGTAGTCGCCGGATCTTGCTCAGCTGGTGGGATCTTTTGGCCGGCACAGTTTCCTTTTTCTTTAAGAGTCCCCGAGATCTGATCGTTGTGGCGCGATATGGTCCATTAAGAAACACACGACCGCAGTAACTTTTATCACCAAGTGTAATTTCGCACTTCTCACACTCGAAGCTTTTTTAGGCGAATTTATTTGAAAAAACAAACCTAATCTTTTATTCAATGTATCACGCCAGAGAGATTTGCTTTTACGTAATCTTAATAATTTTCGCAATTAAGGGGATCCTAAAGTGGCTCTGTTTTATCGATAAAACTTTTTAAGCATTACTAATCTTTTTTTTGGCTGTATGGATTGATAAATCCTTTTCTATAATTAAAGTACATACAATAAGAAGTCGGGGACGTCCAAATTTATATAAAAGA